>NW_019167849.1:12758774-12803306 GCF_002303985.1 Durio zibethinus | reverse complement strand
CAAAAGCATTCCAGAATAAATGGTTAAAATCCAACGATAATTGGCTAAGTAGTATTCGGTGACTGCTCTTCTAGACTGTAGTCATACTGGCTCTGAATCTATATGACATGGTCCCACAAGAAATTTGTGCAACGGAGGATCCCGTATTTGAGGCTTTTTCCACACTAAAAAGAACAGGCAGACTAGAAGAACCAGTCAATAAGAGGCTAGAAGCTATTTTTCTTAATTGTTATAAAGGATTTTTAAAACGGTTTTTTTTTTCTTTGGTGAGTATTTGTAACAGGAATAATGAGAATTGTCCATGCAGGAAGTTACCTTCACCTTCAAGATGGTATCTGGCTAATTCCCAAGGTAGAGAAACTTAATCCTGCAGAGGCTTATTCAAAGAAAAAGGCAGCTTTGCAAGGACAATCCACAGATTCCACTTAAATGAAGATTTTGCTTTTTTAATCTTCTTGTACTTACTCTACAATGTATTGATACACTATAATTAAACACTTTGTCTAATGAATTGAACTCAAAATTTAATTTAATTAATTCATATATCCATTTTTAAAAACTAACATCCTATTAATTATTTCCGACACCTCCAATCCTTTTTTCCCTATTCCAGGTTACAACCCTCTTTGTTAAAAAAAAAAAAAACTTTTGTCTAATTAAAAGGCAATTTACGCATTTAAATTCAATCTGACATCCATAAACTACAGCTCAATCGGACATTTCACTCTATCAAAATGCTTCTACAAAGAAATACACAAGGGAACTCTAACAAAAATTACTGACATAAGACCATACATATGTAAGTTGCAAAAAATTAATCAGCAATAGAAAAATCCATGTATTCAAATTCAATGACAAATTATCGGAGGACTGCTTTGAAAAATACAAATAAAAAATGGGGGAACTATAATAAATAACTCAGGTGTGCTTGTACATTGTTGACCAGATACATTTGATAACTAAGTTTGGACAACCAAAATTACCTACCTAGAAAATTTTACAGATCTCAATAACAGTACAGAAAATGTGCTGGATGTATCTAACTCCTTGCATTATTACTAATACATAGGAAAAAACTAAGTCAGGCTACTAAACCTAGTCAGTGCAACTACTTGTGAGGGTAGCTAAATCCTGAAGAAACCCAAATATCTGATCCTCAACTGAATAAAGCATTAAATATAATGATATAACATATTCAGGCTAACAAAAATTTGGGTAAGAGGAAACAATCATTACTATTGGCCAACTTACATGCTCCTAGCTAGAATTCCTGAAATCATTTGTGTATTCAAGCAACATATCATGAAGGACTTCGGCTTTTGGGCGATCTGCAGGATCTTCCTCTGTACATCGACGGAAGACATCAACAAGAAATCTAAGTGTTTCTACTTCAGCCTCTGTTCCAGATTGGGTCATTGCACTTTCACTCGATGATTCCCATGCCTCCAGCTCATCAGGTAGTCTTGGACGTTTTCCCATCTGCATATAATAGATCAGAAGAAATAACCTGCTTAGATCAAAGGTATCTAAAAGAAGATGAGACAATCTTAGAATTTACAATTTCTGTTACCTGAAGTAGTTCATGAATGTGCAGCTCCGATAACCCAGAATATGGAACTTGGAGAGTCAACAGTTCATAAAGCAGGCATCCAAATGACCAAATGTCCACTTCCTGCAACCAGTTAGACAGACTTAACATCCACAAAAGCCAAACAGTTTACTTAATACAGATGCCAGCAAATCAACTCAAAGCAAATATAGCAAGTAGCATATCACTTCAAACAAATACCTAGATGCTACTCATACACGTTACACCTACTTTCCCTCCCTCATTCCCCTCCCCTCTCCATTCAACGTACGCACATTAGTCCACCAAGTAAATTATCATTTCTTTCGCATCAAAATTATCCACTTACACTTTCCATGTCACAATCATTTTCACCAAATCAAGGAATTAAAAATCAACTCAAAAATAACTGCAGAAATGGCAAGCGAAAAACTTACCAGTCCATATTGATCATGCTTATTCATTGCACGTAGAACCTCAGGAGCCATCCATCGAGGTGTTCCAACACAAACATTAGGAGGAGGTATCCCCAAATGAGCAATACAACATGTATGCAGGAAAGACCTAAGAGGTACTGCTCTATCAAAATCACAGAGCTTCACAACAGGGCTCCCATCAACTCTCTTCCCATTCAAATCAATCAGAATGTTTTCACTTTTTATGTCTCGATGAATAATGTGCTTTGAGTGCAACTCTGCTAATGCAGATGCGACATCACGCGCAATACACAATGCCAAATCCACAGGGACATGCTTCTCACCAGCTTTAGCTAGTTTCTCGATATGAGTCTGCTCATAAGCAAAAAGATAATCAGGTGTAAATACAAGCAACCAGGAGTTGACATTTAACATAAAATAATTACCTTCAAAGATCCTCCTTTTATGTACTCCATCAAAATTGCAGACTGTAAGATTCGACGTTCTGACTCTCCATCAGCTACAGGAACCCACTTTGAAGATATTTGATGTCCATACATATCTACTATGCATGGGTGTTTCAAAGCACCCAGTATTCTTACTTCCCCCAGGCAGCTGTACTCAAAATTCTTCACCTCAGCAGAAGAAGCACCATTTATTCCAAGAGTGCGCACCTGCAAATCCAAATCATAGAAAGATTAATAACTAAAAGAATTCTCATAACAGAATTGAAAAAACTAATAGTTAATTGAAAAGGCATGAGAATGTCACGACAAGAAAATGTGCATCAATAAAAATTACACTAACCTCCTATATCTAAAAACCCATGAAACAATTGAAATTCATCACATCTATAGTGCCAGCATTACCATATAAACCTGACAAGACAATTCAGAAAACACACCTTTGCTGCAGCCTCCATTGATCCAAATTTGCACCGAATGAGAGAACTGGAAGCCACTCTTTCAATTTCATCACTTATGGTCATAGAAGGGAAAGAACAACTCAAGACAGGACAGCTTTCAGTTGTAAAAGAAGTTTTTGTTCGACTAAGGGGGATGTATCTGTAACAGAAAGCAGATATATATCAGAACAATAATAAAATAGACTTTTTTCACAGCATCACATCTTCTCTAAAACACACACACAAACAAGTTATCAGCACAATATAAAAGTAACAAATAATTCAAAATGCATGTTAATGCCTCAGTTAATAATTATGAAAATGTTAAACACGCGATTGAGCTTTCACAAGCACTTCTTTCTGATTCCCAACCTGCAGCACGTAGTGAGACCAAATCTTCCAAACCAAACTAATTGGTTACATGACATCTTATATACCAGAAATAGAAGAGAATCTCGAAAGTCATTTTTCCAAATACAAACATCTAAGAATATTTGCATCAAGTAAAAATATTGACCTGCAAAAGTATTCAGGATCCGTCTCTTCTCGTATATCATGTGGATGGCAAGCATCAACCACCATGCGAATCCATGAATCACCCCTCTTTATAGGAACAATATTCCAGGCATGTGGCATGAAATCCAAGTAACCCCTGACAAGCTCACAAGGAACTGGTGGTTCTATCCGATCACATAGATACTGTAACAATTGAAGTCATACCAGGTATTAATAAAAGAAGATAACAACTCACAAATTGATATATACCAAAAAGAATAAAACAAAAAATCAAAGAGATAAAAAGGGATGAAAATCTCACCTTCATGAGCAGTGCTCTATGTCTACACACACCAAATTGAAGAGTAACCTATTGGAACCACAATGGAATTCCTCCTTGACTTTATTGACCGTAAAGATCTCTCACAGAGCTCAGAGAATACAATATCTTCTACAGTATCCAAGGTCTTGTTAGATGCACTAGCACTGTCACTGTTTCCAGTTGAACAGGTGCAAATGAAAGGCTTCTTATAGTTAGAACCGATACTGCTTTTCGAGTCCTTTCTACAATACACTTCTATCACTCCCCTCCAAAATGATCTGATACAAAAAGCGCAAGCAATGATGCTATCTGATGGTTATCAACAGGAATCCGCTCCTTATCTTTAGCTAAACCATTCGAGTGCTTCAAATGAAATACCAAAGCTTGCGCAGAAAGAGCAATTGCATCTAACTCTTCATCTTTTTCCCTAAAGAAAACAACATACACAACCATCACTCAAATAGAAGATTAGAAATATGTTTTCCCAACCCATTAAGCAGAATCTAGTACTCTTGATTCATAAAGCAACTTAATTCCTATTCACATATGTAAAATTAACCTGTCAACAAGAATTACTTCACGTGAGTCGAGATGAAAAATCTTCTCATAGCTACTCAAGGGCAAGAAGGGCCGATCACGCCCAGCATCATAAAAGCCATCTGGTAGACAGTCTTCAGTTCCACAAAATGAAGTAGTACTATACTTTCGTGATAAATTGGAGCAATAATCTGTTGGTTTTCGATACTTGCATGGTTTCGGATTATTAAGATCCCTATCAGAATGCCTTTTTGACTTAGAGTTAGACTTGGATATTTCTGAGGATGAACCTTCATCCTGCTCGATAACTCCTCTTACAGGAGCCAAAGATGCATCGAACTGAGAACATTGATTTTCACTTCCTTTATTTATTGACTCATGACCAACTGATGTAATATTTTCTACATAGAAGCCCTTTTTAGAAGTAAGTTTATCGTCCTCATGCCTAACACTACTGAATTTTTCATCTTTGGCTTCTAATATATGTAATGGTTTTTCATCATCTTCGCCAGTAAGTTCTGATGCAGCTTCTGCACAAGTGTCAGAGGTAAGGACATCATTGTTGCCTGGTGCTTCTCCACCTGCCTTCATCGTGAGCACTTCACCATGTCCTTCACCTTTCCATTTCCTGCTGTTGTTTAAACGTTCTTGTCGAGCTCTTTGTTGCAAATAATGTCTCCTTTTCCATCGTTTACTTGATCTACGAGCTGCGAAAGATCTACTGTTTGATAAAGGCACAGTTAAGATGCCTGATGAGGTTTTATAAGCACCTGTGTTGAATTTGAATGGAACAAATTAAATTTACTGGTAAGTTAAAGACACATGTAAAAGAAATGGAAAATAATATTATGAGAAATGGGATGGGAGAAACACATAACAGAACTTATTATAAACACCTTACCATTGTAAGAAACAGTTCCATCATTATCCTGAGCAGTAGTTTCATATACATCCATCTCAACTGATGAACTGCTGAAATCATCAAGTGAGGTGCCTTTGCCATTTCCTTCCAAATCGCAGTGTACCCAAGAAGGTATTTGAGAACAACTTATAAGTTTATTGTACTGGACCGATGGTGTAGATGTATAAAAAAGGAAAATGAGGTTAGGCTTAAAACATGAGATGTTGTGCAAATGTATTAAAGTTTCAAGAAACAAACTATCAGATCATCTACCTGTTACCATGAAAGTCATCTGCTCCAACAAAGCCAAAACAAAACAAGACAGAAATAAAATTGAATGTAAACCACTTATAGAGAAACACTGGGACTAATTCAAATATCAGGAGCAAAAAACATGCATATCTCAATTAACATGGTACATCTAGTCAGAATAACAGGGAAAACACCAATGACCACCAACTGCAAGTGCAATACCAACAAAATTTAATATGATCTGACATACAAGTTACAAACCAATTAAAAGTAGAAAATACTTATGCCAGTAAGTGTACCACCTAAGCTTTTTCCTGCTTTAGCAGAAATAACATGCAAGTATATACATCCTGAAATAAAATTTTAAAACAAATCAAAATTGGCTGCATCCTACAGAAAGCTATGGGAAAGGCTTAGAGTTAGAACTATCTAAATCAGGTCAGAGAAAGAAAATAACTGTTGACGTGAAAATTTTGCTGCTCGTTTGAATCCATCCAAACAATTGGCCAAAACAAATCCATCCAAAAAAATCTCCAAGATATGGATCAATCTAAGTCTATATTTATTAGTACCTGAAGATTCAAGGTTTGAAGGTTACCCATGAGGCTAAGTTCCAGAGACCCCAGCGACGTCAACCTATTATTTGACAAATCCAAGGTCTCCAATCTTTGTAATGAGGACAAGCCTGAAGGGTAGTTCCACCAATTTATTATTGGCAAACTTCAACGAAATCAAGTCATTCAAAAAACAAATTTCAATTAGGCAAACTCTTTATCTTATTGAATGACAGATCCAGATATTCCAAATTCTTTAAGTATCCAATTTCTGGAGGAGGTATCTGCTGGAAAAGGAAACATAAAGGTCACAAATTTTTCCAGATACATCAAAAAGATTATGTTAGAAAAAGCTGAATTTTCGTAAACCTAAAATTTAAAATTTAATTCAAATAAAGGGCTAAAAGGGTGATAGAACAACATGCCTAATAGAAAAATAACAAACAGAAAGCTTGGTTCAAGCACTTAAGCCCAGCAATCTCACTCAACAGAGTCAAAACCGAGGCCGAGGCGAACCCTACTAAGTTCCAGCTCTTTCAAACCTTTTAGCTTGCTTAAAGTCATCCGTTGAACCGCGGCGACGATATTTCACCTGCAAACACTCTAACCCTACCAAACCCCAACGCTCCGCCGGAAAAAATTGATTTCGTGTTTCCGAAAACTTCAAATTCCTTAACCGACTAAACGCTCCAACCGATTCGGAATCAAATTGAAGACGTTTTTGTATAAATAAAGCCCGTCCACAGAACTCCTTCGAGTCTCCCAATATCGAAAACTCCACGCTTTTCCGGAAACATCGAGAACCGAGTCTTCATCTCCGCATTACTACTACTGTACAGTTCTTCGTTGGTGTTGTTCTCAGCGTCTCCGTCGACGGCAGCGGTTGCTATTGAGTGGTCATTATTCGTCGTTTCGTCTTTTTGGTTGGTGGGTTTTTGGTCCTGGTTATCGGGGAGGTTGTCGACGACGTCCGGTTGGAAACCGGGGATCTGCATTTGGGGTTTTGTGAAGAGGGGAAACGGAAGGGGAAAATAAGAAGAGGAGGATAGGATTTGAAGATGGGGAAGTTTAAGATCTGTTTGGCAAGCAGGAAAGAGCATACATAGAATTTGAAGAGAAAGTCGAAGGGAAATTGAAGTAGAAGGGAACAGAGACGGGAAAAGCAAGAAAAGCAACCGCTCCCCTGGGTAGAAAAGAAAGAAAGAGAAAACCCTAAAATCTAGTAGAACGTACTGTTCTTACTGTTCATTTTTTATTATTCTAATTTTAATTTTAAGTTGAAATTTACAGAAATAACCTTTGAGTTGAATGTGAAGCGGTCGTAATTGGTGGCCAAGGTCATGTGAATCAGTGATGTCTATTTTTCACTTTGCAACTTACACACGAAGATTCATCCAATACAAAGAAGGTTGATTTTTTTTTTTTAACTTGCTTTCTATAGACATGTGATTTGACATCTTAACTTGCACATCAAAGAAAAACCAGTGGTCAAATTGTTTTTTTTTTCTAATTTGACCATAGCATGATTTAGAGGCAAACAATGCATATTTGTCACTACGATTACGTGAAATTTTAGATTATGTTATGCTTACTAATTTTTAAATGCTGCTTTTATTCGTGTTAATCATAAAATTTTATATTGTGAATTGATTCATCCTGCTAAATAATTTTTTTAAGTAATTTGGATCGATATAATGTTGATTTTAAATCTTATAATCATAAAAAAAAAAAAAAAATGTAGAACCAGTATTTTTTTTTGGTTAATATACTTGGTTTTTTCGGTTAAATACTATACTCGAGTTTTGCATTCATCTATCAAATTGATCATAAAATTAACATTGTTAGGTAAATGAATGATAATGTTAATAGAAATTGACGTAAATGATTAAAATTTAAAATTTGAACATAAGATATTTAGATTCAAACTTTCATGATTTTTTATTAGTTGATGATTAAATCTGAAAATTCTCAACAAAATAAAAACCCATAAACTAAGTATATTATCTCATTATTTCAAAAAAAAAATTACTACAAAAATAATCTTCATTTGCTTGGAAAAAATTATTTCAAGTATTTCATGCCTCTTGAATGATTGTTCATAAATTTTTCGAGTTAAATGATTGGCCAAATATGTTTATATATATTTTTTAAATTTTTATAAAATAAAAAATTATTTTATATCTAAATTTATTTAAATATATTAAATATTAACAAAATTCAATTTGAATTCGAATTAATTTTTTAAAATCTATAATACTAGATATTAACAAAAATAATCAAATCAAAATCGAACTATTATCACTACTTTGTGACAAGAAATATTATTCCATGACATGTATCATGTCGAGGTCAGTTTTGATGGTATGCAAACATGAACAGCTGCATAAAATGCTGCCTAAGTTTGAAAAGTACCCACAACAATTTTAGAGTTTGAATATCCCACTAGTTAGTTCAGCCAAGTCATTGAGATAGAAATAGGCATTGAAGACTAAGAAAGATGGATAAAATGGGGAGGCTCACTAATAACAAAGCCCTTGCTGAACAGGAGACATTTGTAAGATCAGTAGTCGGCAGACCAGTTTGCAGCACTTCCAACTTTCTTCATTCCAGTTGATTCCTTCTTTGTCTCTGCATCGACGCTGAAAGTAGCACCACAGACCTGACCTGAACTGTCCACCCTTGGCACTGGCTTCAACTCATTAAGGGGATGCTCAAAGCTCCTTAAACCTCCAGAGGATGTGAAGAAGCACCCTGAAAAAGGAAAAAAATGGGAGCTGCAAAACATCAGCAATAAAGTTCTCATGCTCCTAAATTTCTAAAATCATCAGAGTTAGAACCATCTTAACAGAGAACAAAATAAAAGACATGATTGAAGATAAGGAAACGTATAGATGATCCCCAATTTAATCCAATGTTTGAAAGAGAAAAGAACAGAGACTAATTATGATAGAAAAACAATTTAGGAAACAAATGTAAAAAGTTACAAGTATCATAAATATTTATGCATTGAAACCTGTATGCCACCCCAACTTCTCATTCCACCTTAATTTTGATTCAATTTCCATTTCACCTTGATTTTCGCTATATCATCCTACTCTAGTCTCAATATCCATTTCAATTCTTTGCCCCAGTCTGTTTCCAAACTTTTTCTACCTATTAGTGCCCGACAACATTATTCGAGTGAAAGTAAGGGAACCTAGGCTTGTCAATGACTTATTAATCGACAATAAATTAGGAAATTCCCTTATAGTGTTACCTTTTGGGAAAGGAGCAAAAGAATTCCCACAGCTCTTTTTCACAGTCTCTGCATCATCTGCAAGAACAAGATGGCCTTCAGCATCAGTTCCCCAGAAGAAAGGTACATTTCCATCAGCATCCTGCACAAGCCAAAGTTAAAAACTGCATCATATGGGAGAAGAAACTTGATAATAAAATCAAATATTAGAGATATCCATTTCATTAGCTGAAAAAGATTAGGTTTACTTACAGAAGCTATAAACATAGCTTTTGAAGAGCCATCATAGAGAACAAAAGCAAACTTCCCCTTGATATCTCTTACAACCTGGTCAGGAGGGTAAGGACCTCTGTCTCTGAGGGTTCTGTAAGCTTCGATGATAATTATCCCCTCCATTTGCAGTCTTGTTCAAGCCATATTGTTGCTTAAGAAGAGCAACATTTCTCAATTGGCCTTGAAACATGCAGAAAATGTCATCCACAACTGCAAAGAGTCTGGGGAACGTAAAATGAAAAGGATCAGAATCTCAATTTCTGAATCTCCATTGCATTGTAAAAACAATCATAGAAAAGACCAAATTGTACACTTTCTGTTATAATAAATCTGATACAGGAATACTTTAGTTATGAAGTTTTAAGTATGATCCAGCTTCTGAGGAAAGTGAGTTAAATAAAGTAAACAAATTATGCACTATCCAGAAAACATGTACAATGCAGTAACCAAACGACTAAACCAAGGGCCAAATCATTAAAATACTAAATAAAATAAATAAATACAATCAAGTCAATCTATCTTTGGTCTTTCTCAAAACCATTATATAAGATCTTTAGTTTTGGACTATACTCAAATAATCTATTATCCCATGGTAAAACAATATGCCCCCTCCTCTCCCCAAGCGTTAGAATTTCCTTCAAGCTGCACGTTGTTCTCAAATATAAAAATTCTAGAAAACACAAGACAACTCAAAAATCTAGCAAGATACTCATCAATGACCAGCAAACAACCCATTAAGGTAAATCACAATTCTCATTCTGCCTGTTATATAATAGAACAACTAAACAAAATCCAAGTAATGTGAAAAAGATCTAAGAAGCAAATCAATCCAACAAGAACTTGGATTTCTCCAAATTAATAATCAAATAAAATCCTGTATCGCATTATGAGCCATACACAAATTTCATCAATTTACAAGAAACATAAGAGGAATAAGAGCAGAGACAAAAAGGAAAAACAAGAGAAACCTTCTACAAATTTTCACCACCCAATGAAACAATAAGCAAAGAAACAAAACAACCCAGAAAATATCATGATTAGATCAATCAAAAACCACCAAACAAAATAGAGAAAGAGACCCAAAAATGAAATATTGAGCATAATAAATAAAAAGATGAAACTAAACATGAGAAAAGTTTTACCTGGGGAGAAGTGGGTTCTGTTTTTCAAGTGAGTAAGACATTGACACCAGAAGAGCCAAATTTGACGATGACAGAACCAGGATTAACAGAGGCAAAATGGTTAGCCAAGAAGCAATTTTTGAGAGCAGAAACGGCTTTAGAGTGACCAGGAGCATTAAGAGCATCTGGGCCCTTCGCAACCGATTTGTCAAAAACTGCTAGCATTTTTTCCTTCCTCTGTTTGCAAAGATCCAAAACTTCCACAAAAACAAAAACCAAAAAGTATTTCTTGATTTTTTTTTTTATCAATGGACGACGAAGGAATAAAATTGGTTCTGTTTGTGGCAAATATAAGGAAATATGACGAACTTGTAAGGAATTTAAGGCAGTTTTTCTTTTCCAATATTGCCCTTTTGTCTAAGATTTATTGAATTATCATATCAAACAAATAGAATTAAATATTAAAATAACTCTTGAATTATATACTTTTATTAATTTAATATCTAAATAAATAAAATTATCTGTTTAATACTCAAATTTTTATTTCTTCGATATTTTGGACTAACATCATTAGTCCACATGTTGATATAACATTATCATCCAATAAAATATTGACACATGTAAAAAAAAAGTTATGTCAACATCACATCATCAATTATCACATTATCATTAAAGAAAAAAATTGAAAACATTTAATCTAAAAAATTTAAAATTTTTTTAAAAAAATTTAAAATTTAAAATATTTTGAAATATTTTTTAAAAATTAAAAAAAATAAATATATATATGAAATATTTTAAAAATTAAAAATATATAACATTTTAAAAAATTCAAAAAATCTCAAAATTTTAATAAAAATTCAAAATTATTCTAATATTAAAAAAAATTTTAATAAAAATATAATTTTCTTAAAATTAAAAAAAATTCACAAAAAAATTTAAAATTTTGAAAATAAAAAAACTAAAATTTTTTGGAAAATTTTAAAAATTAAAATATATACTTTTTTTAAAAAAAACTAGAAATTTATAAAAAAATTCTTAAAAATAAAAAAAAATTGAAAAATAAAAATTAATATTTTTATGAAAAATCCAAAAATTCAAAAATTATAATTTTATTTTTAAATATTTTAGTTTTTTTTCTTTTTTTTTTAGTTTTTTTAAATATTCAAATTTTTAAAAATTATTTAAAATTATTTAAGAGTTTTCTTTTATTGCTGACGTGACAATTGATGATGTAATGTTAACTAAACTTTTTAACGTATGTTAGCATGTTATTGGATATTTATACCACATCGGCAAATTGACTAACGATATTAGTCTTAGGTACCAAAATAAATGCCATAATGAAAATTGGAGTACTAAATTGATAATTTTATTTTTTTTAAATACTAAACTAATAAAAAATGTATAGTTCAAAGATAATATTTGTATTTAACCTAAAACAAATATACATATTTAAAAAATTAGTTTTTTATACACTGTTATAGTAATTTTTTTAATTTCACAAATAATGTTAAGAGATTAATACATATCTCATTTATATTTTTAATTAATTTTTTATTTTTCTAAATATATCTTAAAATATATATGCCACCTTTCTAGTCTTACTTATGGAGTCTAAAAACTTTACTGTCAATATATTTGATAATTTTTTATTTAAAAAAAATTTGTATTTGAACTCAAAGTTTGACTTTCTTAATCGATGCAATTACTTTTAAAAAATAACATCTAGCATATTTAGAACTCGAAACTCAATACTTACAACCCCTTCTCCTTTTAGGATATAATCTCCTCTGTATGAAAAAAAATTATTTTTGATACACTATAAGTATAGATTTTTAATTTCACATATGTATACAAACATAGCATGTTATTTTAAAAAAATCAATGGAAATTTTTAATATAAAAAGACATCGTATCTTCAGAATAGTAAAAAAAGATTTACAGGTGGTAAAATTTTAAACAAAAACTAAATCAAGTTCTAGGTAATGGATAGTAACTTTATTTATCCCACATATTTTTTATTATTTATAGTTTTTGTTTAACATACGAAATGGAAATGGTTTGCAACTTGAAAATAGCATAAAGAAATTTAGGGTGCTCGAAATCCGAAATAAATTAAACTAAAATTTGAATTTAATGGCATATTTTTATTTATTCCATAAGTTTATTTATATTAATATTATTTTTAAATATAGAAAATAAGAATGGCTTTTTTTTTTTTGCCAAGCATGTAATAGATGATTTATGATTGCATTTGTTAATTGTGAAGAGTATTTATGTATTTTTATTTAATTTTTTGTCAAAGTTCGATGTGTTATATTTTAATAGTTATATTGGTGACCATTTTTAATGCAAGATTATTGATATTATTGATTTTGGCTACAACATATGGGCTTCATCAGTAGCATTTTTTAATCATTAACACATGGTTTCAAGATAAATGCCACATGTCTAGCTAGTCACCATCTATCCAGCTAATAACGCCAATCATTCATGAAATATAAAAAGAGAATTAAAACCAATAATGAAACATTTTTACCCTAGACCTTCCTTACTTTCTTCTCTCATTGCTTAATTTTTTTATTTCTTCTTGTACATTTGATTAAACTTGAGCATTAAGAATGCATATACTTTCGATGTCCCCAAACCTTCTTCCATGTGATAGATTTGACATGTTCTTAGTTCAACCTTAACAAGCTTTTCTATCTATTGGCCTAGAATCACATCTACAAGATGGTTAACGATTTCTCTATTCTCATATCAAATTGCATAAATGAGATAAAATTTGATTAATTCTAACTATATTATTTGATTACAATTAAATTATTTTATACTTATTAATTTTAAGTAAAATACTCATAGTGTTAAAAATACTTATTATGTTATTTGAAATGTTTGACAAAAATGTGTTATTTTAAAGAAACCATATTACAATATTTTAATTTTAGGAACCTTGGCATAGTACCCACACAGTAAAGAGCAAAAAAGAAATATTTTTCAATCTTTGTCTGCCTAACCCTTAAAAACCCGAGGTGGAAGAAATTACTTGGCTAGTCTTTTTCCTATATATTAAAAATAAAATAAGATATAATTATTAGTACTTCTAATTAGGCTTTTATGGGCCCAAGCATTGCTGGATTTTTTTAAAGGACGAAAAACTCAAGTTTCGTATTTACCATTTTATACACACATCTACGTGAGAATTGTAAATCTACCAACGATATTGAAAAAGTTTGACATTTGTTTGTTTGTTAATAATTAAATTCATTTTTATATATAAATTATATCGTACTAAAATGTTTTATGATCTTTTAATTAGATTGACTGTTCTTGTATTTTTGCGTGTTTGTTTTTATGTTAAATATATGCAAAATATTAAAATTATTATGTTATAATTTGGTGTAAACACATAAACATATTTTTTTAGTTTTACCAAAATCATATACAACTTATTAAAAGTTAAATGTGTTATTTAAGTTAGACAAACTTAAATTAGATGACATTGGTGAGAAAAGAAAAAGGTTATCAAAATTGTTTGAGAAGAAGAAGGTCAAACAAATAGAAATGTCGAACTAAAAAAAGCTGGAAAGCTAGAGATTGGTGAAAACAGGGTCGACAATAAATCAAAAAAAGTGTTGGATAATGAAAAACTAGGGCCTATAAGGCCTTATATAGCCAAGTCTTAGATGGATGAATGTCCCAAATTAACCATATCATATACTAATACCAAGGACTACCTTTTAGCTTTTCAATCCAAATTCAGATAATCACCCAAATTTTTCACTTCCCACCAAAATTTCTCTTTCCTTGATAAATGTAAATTCAAATGAATTTGTGACAAGTTATCTAAAATCCACAAGTGTCATATGAATCATACTACAAAAACTCTAGGCTAGTTGTGGCACATAAATATCACGTCAGATGTTTAATGCACATATTGTTAGTGTCACTTCAACTACACACGTAATGTAACGTCAGACACGTGATGTATGTACCACAAATGTACGTCGATCATACCGTGTGAGCACAACATCGATTGTTTCAATTTTAATCAAAATACCAACCCTACCTTATCTATGTTGGTATTGATCATAGATTGTAGCTCAGCATATCAAAGTTGGGGTAGTTATAGAAACAGTTCCTCCATCAATATAATGGAAAAACTCCCAAATTAATCTACACTCAACTTGCAGCTCAATTTGGACAACAATAGATTGGCCAATCCTACTTCTCGTTAGTTTGATGCCTTAAACTATTTAATGGGGAAGACAAAATGTTAAAGGCATTTATGGTCTAAAGGGCAAAATAGACATTTTTCCCTAAAATATGAGTCATAAGCCAAACGAGGCAATTCAATCTTTTTGGTCTGAGTTGACATGTTAAGCTGACTTGAAAGTTTAAAGATCCACGTTAGCTGATCACCTTAACTGACCTCCAAATGATACTCAAGAATGCTGACTTGTCATCTCCAATTTGGTTGTTGACTTGTTAGCTTAGATTGGCTTGCAACATCAGCCCTAGCCCTATCATTTGAAGTTTGAGCCACCTAACCCCAACACCTCTACCATACAAGTATAAAAACTCCATCAAGTTCTATCAACTCAATTTCGTATACCTCTACTTTCAAGTTTTTCCCTCTTTTTCCTCTCTTCCCAAGCATTGACTTGAGTTTTAAAGCACAAATATTAAGAAAACCTCTAACCTTTGCTCTTAATCAACCTTTCACCTTGTAATTTCTAGTTTTAGCCTTCTAAAAGACAATTTGATACCAATAATAAATAAAATTTAAAATTATATAAATATTTTTAATTATATAAACTAAAAATTATTAAAATTAAAAACAGTTATTATCATTTAAATTTAAATTAATTTCTTTTTAAAATAACTTTTAATAAAAAATACCAAACAATAATTATTATATAAACTAAATTAAATATAATTTTTTTTAAAAATCATATTTAAATAATTCAAATCAATTAAAAACCTAATGAATTTTAATATGATTATGGTTAACAGACATGAAACGTTTGGTTTAGGGGAATCTGAGATATTTCTCGAAATCTTGCTTGTGAAAATGTGATTCTCACATTTGATTCACAAGTATTTGATTCTTTAGGGTAATCTTATATTCTCAACAGTACTCAAAAATTCTGAAATAAAAAACACACATCTCCCAATAATTTTTTAATATTTCGAGAGAAAAGTTATTTTTGGTTCACATTTAACTTGAATAAAAAAATTTTGTTAAATAACAAAATATTTTTGACTAAATTACAAATATCACATTTTTTATGTTAAAACATGGTATTATAAAAAAGCAATTTTAAACCAAACAAATACTATATTTGTAATGTTAAAAAACATAATATTTAACTAAACAAATATTGTATTTTTATGTTAGAACTATAGTAATAGGTCAAATACAAATACTGTATTTCTAAGATTAAAAAAGCAATAACAAGTCAAATGCAAAGCACAACAAAGCAAAGGCTATCAGAACAAAACGTCAAATACAAAGAAAAGCAAAGCAAAAAGAGTGGTCTAAATAATGTCACATGGCCCCTAAGCCATAGGCATTATCATTTTTTCTTTTACAACTGTTTAATATACGATTTCACTACATTTCTTTGTGGACAAATGCAGTATTTAATGCTCAATTGATTTTTTATATAAACCTAGGTCATGTGATTAATTATTATGTTTCTTTGAAGTTAAACACAATACTTGAGTAAATAAATTTCTTTTTAATTTTTCACTTAAATACTATGTTTCGAAAGGTTAAAACTAGGGAAAGCAAAAATACTCGAAACCGACGAGTTTCGACCCGACTCGACCTCTTAGAGTCGATTTTTTTTTTTTGAAAATCGGGTATCGGTCGGGTAGGATCGGGTGGCATAAAAAAATTTCAGGTTTGGGTCGGGGTCAAGTTTTAGGCAAACCCGACCCTACCCGACCCTATATATATAAAAAATTATTTTTTAATTAATTTAATTTTAAATTTTATATTTAATTATATATTTATATTAAAAATAATATTTTATTAATTTCGGGTCGAGTAGGATTCAATTTTATACAATATCAAATCGGATCGGGTTCGGATATTAAAAATAAAAAAATTTATCAGATCGGGGTACGAATTTTATATGTTTAAAGTCGGATCGGGTTCGGGACGAACAAAAATCCGTCTCGTCCCGACCTGTTGCCATCACTAGTTGAAACATAATAATTATGAATTATTTATTATGTTTTTTGTAAGTTAAAAACACAATATTATATTATAATTTTTTTTAATTTTTCACTCAAATTACGTTTTTAAGCTTTGAAATGTAGTAAATTGAGAATTATTTTTTGCGTTTCTTGTATGAAATAAAATGTGGTAATTAATTATTCTTTTTTTTAATAATTGATCACTTGAATACTACGTTTTTAGGATTTGAAACGTAAAATTATGAATTATTTTTGGATTATTTGATAAAAGATTGTCTTTTTGTCAATATTTGACTTGATTTTTTTTTTATCAAACATTGCATTTTTATTTGACAAAAACATTTGTATTTGTTATGTAGTAAATGATACTATAGTAAAAATATTGGATTAAGTAATCTAACTTTCTTGTTAACCAATCACAGGAATCTAATAATCTTATACCACGAAAAATCACTTATTATCAAGAATTCACACTTTTTTAGATATCATTTTTACTTTAAAAATATAAAATTTCACAAACTAAACGTCCTCATAAAGTTTGAGTACTTTTATTCCCTATGATCCCTACCACTTTGGCATTTTATTTAAATATATTATTATTTTGCATTGTTTTAAGTTGGTTAAATGCTAAATTTAAGATATTTAAGTTTTTTTAATTAAAATATTTTTAATTTAATTTAATTAATTTAATTTTTTATTATAAATTCAATTAATTTAAATTTTTATTTTTGAATGTGCTCAAATTAGAACCTATACATAGAATTTTTTAATGAATATGAATTATATAAATCGGTACTGTTACATTTAGTTTACAATATTTTTTTATCATTAAAAATATTTTAATTTCTTTGTTAAAATTGTTAATTAAAAAAGTCAGTTGCGGATAAACATGATAATTTAAAACACAATATAATTATATGATACGAAAAATGGATATAAAAGTAATACAATTTAAAATTTTAACAATAATTATATATAATTTAATAAAATTAAAAAATATATTTTATATTTTTATGTAGATATAAATTACGACGTATAATTTTTATATAAAATATAATATAAAAATATAAATTTTAATATTTTATATAATAAAAATATATAAATCACCAAATCTAATTATATATCTAAAAATTTTTACACCAAACCCAATAAAAATTTCAATAAATAAAAAACTTCAATATCTTACCTTCCTCATCTTTAGTTTAAGACATAGATGGGTAATTGAAAGACATCCTTCACCCAATCTATTTTAATCTTCTTTCCATTTTTTATTTTATTTTATGGGGTTTCTTGATTGGGGTGCTCCCTAATGCCTTCTCCACACGATGTGACCATCTCTTTGCAGCTTGACGCGTGAGTGGAAATGGACTATTATGACGTCCAATCAATGTAGGATGACCTGCCAAGGCATCACGAGAAAAAATGCAGAGTCCAAGAAAGAGAAAGACTTACTAAGTTTTTTCCTTTCATGCAACTGCTAAAAGCATAAGTTAGAGAGGAGGAAGAATTTAGAGAGAGAAAAAAAAGTGGTAAATGAAATGGGAATGCTTTTTGGGTTTTGACAGACGGTAAGAGGTGAAAATGACAACAAAATGTTTGGTTTACCTTTAGATTTAGGGATTTTAGAGACTTTTTACGAATTTAATTTGAAAAAATGACACGAGGGAGAAGTAAAGTTTTGGGATTAAATAAGGGTTTAAATTTTATTGTGATGTAATTGAATTTATTGTATTATTATTTAAATTAAATGTTAATTTTAATAAAATATATTTAACATAAATTTTTTTATAAATTTTTTTTCAATTATAATTATAATAATTTTTATAACTCATCTGAATGATAATAAAACGATGTCGTCAGCTGCAGTCGATGATTGCCGATGACAGTCCAGTGTCAAATTTTGGGTTTTGGAAAAATGGTAATATGGATTTTGAAAAGAATTCATAGAGAGATGAAGAAGAATTTAACGAGAGAATAAGAAAAGAATAAATAAAATCCTTTTTATATGTTTGACTAACAATTTCTGCAATTATATGAATTTAAATAAATATATTTAAATTCGTTTAATACTTATAATATTTAAATTTATTTAAATATTTATTTAAATTAATATTATTATCTAAATCTAAATTTATTTAAATAAGTACTATTTATTTAAATATATGAATTCGTTAAAATATTTATTTATTTAAAATTTTTATCAAAATGTAAAATAAACAAAATTTTAATTTAAAATTTAAGTTTATTTTTAATTAATAATAAATAAAAATTATTTTTTAAGATCGAAATATTCTACAAACATAAAATTTTATATATTTAAACTAATAATGAATTCAAATACAAATTTAAATATTCATTATTATCCATTAAAATAAAACAAATTCAAATATTAGATATTTAAAAGATATAATCATATCCGTTATGAACGAATAATAAATTTTATATTTAAATTTATTAATTATTTATTTATAATTATTTAAATTTGATATAAATAAATTAAATAATAATAGATATCTATTTATTTATTATTTATTATTGTCTTTAATTACGCCATTTTTTTTTTTTATGTTTTGATTTTAATTTTGTTGAAAGTTCCAGTAAATTTCCCTCCACACCAGTGGCAGCTTTTTATCGTTCTTTTTATGACTAATGGCAGCTTTCTCATAGCAATGAGAATGTGGAAGTCAAACTTGAAAATTGCTCAAGGTATTCAGTTTCATATAAATCAAATATTCAGTGGGATTTTAACCAAGTTCATTACAACTTAAATAAGATTTGTTTAGATAAGTTATGTAACAAATCTTTTTTTAATTTGTTAGTTTGAAATTTTATTTTAATTTTAATCATGTTTAATAACTAAACCTTAATGAACTTTACTTAATGATTTTTATTTACTTTGTCCAATCATATTTCATAATCAGTTATATATTTTCATATCTAAGATGTGTAGTAGAATATATAAAAGTGATAAACAAGTGGTTTCAGATATATTGATTCATGTTAAGATAAAGTAATTTTAAGTTTGAATTATTTTAAATTTAGATTATTTTAAATTCAAATTTTTTTATTTAAATTATTCGAATTTGAATTAAATTCGAATAAATTAATTAAATATTTTTAATTCAATCCTTATCAATTTGGATCGACTTCAAGTCAAATTTTTTTTTTTAATTTTACAAAAAAAATATAATTATTTTCATATTTTTTAAGTTTGGATATCTTTAACAAATTCAATTTTTTTTATATTTTTAAATTCAAATCATTTCAAGGTTGTTTTTGTTTTAATTTTAATTTTTTTAATTCAAATCTTTAAATTTTTTAGTCCTTGTTTAAATTTCACAGCACTTTTGGTGTTGTACGATTAAATTTATATTGTACGAATAAATTCATCACATCATCAATTAAATTCAAATATTAACTATAACGAGATAAAATTAGTATAAATTTTTTATTTTTTTTTTTCAATCACAACTATAATATTTTTTTTTATATCGCAACTACAATAATTTTTATTATTGATTTCAATTTCACTACAACTAATCACACCACCTATTTAAATGGAGCCCTAATCAAATCAAATTCGATTGAATTTATTGATTGAATTCATTGGATCCTTTTTTAAACAAGGTTTTGGGTTCGGTTGCCCACGTAGGATATATCTTCATATCTAGTAGGAAGCCATTTCTATTTAAACCATCCCTCCATCTATATGATCAAAAAAGCCAATACTCATACCGGTGTAAACGTTGTACTGCTGCAAATGAGACTCAGGTTTTCAATAATATTAGGTAAAAGTAGCTCAAACTGATCAAAGTTAGTCTAAAACATATACCATGTCAAAAAGCCAACACTGTAATTGACAAACAAGACTTGAATGAACATAAAACACCAAACTGTCATCGCTGCAAAATTTCGATTTTTATGAACTCATCTATAGGATTCTCCCTATGATCCTCTGGTTAAATGGAACAGAGAAACTACATTAATAATCAGGTAGCTCAAACTCGGTTGTATGCAACTGATTTGCTGAAGAGACTGCGAATATAGAGAACTTGAAGTGCACTAACAAGAGCTAGCACAATGTACTCTCCAACTGTGTAACCTATAACACGCTTTCTTGTGCTCTCATTTGCTGCAGGCAAATACCGATCATAATGATATACAACTATTAGAAAATTTGCCATATTTGCAGACATCACGATGTGTTATTAGTATTCTACGAATGTGATATCGATGTCAGTGAATGAAACATGAGCAAACCATCAATCATGCAGTTATCCATTAGTTAATGCATTTCACCTAAACATGTACACCAATAAAAATTTAATACTAACAATGTTCAAGACATACCGCAAAGAATGCACATAACTATCATGTCTATAGGATATCCAAAAGCATAATTGCCATTACACTAGAAATAAATACAAATGATCTCTTTAAGTTTATCATGTGTTTTCTAAAACTTAGACTTCATTTACTGTTTTCTCCAGTATATTCAATGGATGCCTACGAACTTCCATATGGTCACAAGTAACTATCCACATTAATTTTACCAAACTGAACTTAGCACTAAAATGACATGTTTCATTGTATTTACTGTCAGTTAAATGCATCTCGTAACATTCATGCTTTGTAGTCAGAAAGGGACTGGAATCATTGGATCGGAATAAGATTTCTCTCCAATCCACTTGGCAAAGGATATCCCATCACAGGGAAAAAGGAAGCAAGCCAGAATTAGTCCCGACCTTCCTTCCGACAATGGTGGGAGGTACAATCAAGCAGGGAAACAAACTATGGTGGCTGGAAAGAGTCTAGATGGTGATAATGGCAAAACTGACAATATCGTAGGTGTCATGTCAGTGATGGTCAAGCTGGTGGTGGAAGCGTATTCAGAAAGAGAGAGAAAAATGAGAAATGAACAAAAAAAACTATTACAATCAAGCAGGGAAACAAACTATGGTGGCTGGAAAGAGTCTAGATGGTGATAATGGCAAAACTGACAATATCGTACGTGTCATGTCAGTGACGGTCAAGGTGGGGGTGGGGGAGCGTATTCAGAAAGAGAGAAAAATGAGAAATGAACCAAAAAACTATAAAGAAGCAACTCTTAAATGACAAAACCACCTCACTAGCCAAAAACAAAGGTAGTTTCTGCCTAGAAAATATTTACCGCGAGCTAGCAGACTAAAATAAATAAATAGTAATCCTTAATTATCAACACAATACATAAGCAGGAAATAAAAGCAACTTACTATGACGATGCCGAGCATCACGTGCTTTTAAGTACTTTTGTTCTGCTGTAACAGTCTCCAAAGCCTCTCTCAGCTCAGCAATTTTAACATTAATTGGGTCCAAATGTTCTGTAACAAAGGAAATAAAAAACAAATTCCTAAATCTGAATGAAAATAATAATGATATGCTACGTCCCTATACAAAAAGGGTTGAAAAAACAAATCAAATATTGGATGCAAAGTAGAATGCCAACGGTAACAGAAATTTACAGCTTGCCCTACAAAGAAATTGGATATAGACTTCAAAATAAGCAGAGGGAAACATAACAAACCATCTTTGGCAAGATTGTTCTCAGTGGGAATATGGCCGACGTGAATATAGAACGAAACAGTCTCTGGTGTAGAGTAGGGATTGTGGAAACAAAATTTGTACATTCCGCTTTGTGGGGCCTTGAATTCAAACTTGTCCCCAGATGTACCCCTCAAATTGTGAACTGTATTACCCCCAGGAGAAGTCACCTGCATTAAGCAAAAGATTAGGCAGATTATAATCAGCTGTTATCAAGGAACATCAAAACAAATTATTTCTAAAGACTCAAAATATTACTGGCAACATAAGCCTAAAATTACAAAAAACTCCATAACCCACATATCAAATCAAATCAATTCAAATGCATGAGCCGAAACATTATCAACACTAGCAACAAAATATAATACATTCATTAACTACAAACCATTAAAATCAGTCAGCCATAGTCCATAGATCAATATTTTACTAAATCAAAACCACCCAAAAAATTCATCAAGAAAGTCCCTCTGATTCCACCAAGAGCAAGATATCACAAAATCTCAAAATATCATAAAAAACCAACCTTTATTCCATTGACTTAAATATGCAACTATATAAAAAAAAAAGCAAATATAATAAAAACCAACCTTTAATAAATAGAATTCAACACCCAACAAAAAAAAAAAAACACGCCATAAAAAAACCGAGATATCAACACGAATTTCACGAAAAGACATAAAATTTAGAGATCGGATAATAAAGTTACGGTGAAATCAATGCCGGGGTGATCAGAGCTCCAGAAAATATCGTGGTCGACGACGACAAAGTTGCCTGAAACCGTGTCCCCTTCGAAAAGCACGTACTCATACACGCATTCTACGTCGTTTACGGTCACCGAAAGGGAGGAAACATTACTCACCCAATTCAAAAGAAGCAAACCCATCAAAGCCCACATCTTTCCCCATCTCTTCATCTTTTATGATTTTGATTTGGGGAGATTTTTTTTTTTTTCAGATTTAATTTCTTCAGTTTCGCCGAGAAGTCCAGAATCTAGACTGTTATGAGAGCTTCAACGACCACCTCAATTTATTACTTGCATTCGAAATTGGAAAACGGGGGCGTCTCCCTTACTTATACGACGCCGTTACAGATATGATTTTACCGGTTATTAACTTCTTGCAGTCTGTAGTCATGTTTGGACCGGCTTATAACATATGAGTTGTAATTGCCAAAAGTTAGCAATGTCACACAAAAATTGCGTGTTTGTTCCTTCAAAACTTTTCGACAACAAAGCATTTTGATTAGTCACAATTAAGGATGTAAATGTATTAGTATTTTTAAGTTAATTAATATTGATTAATATTAAATCTTTAATTTATAAATTCCTTATCAATTGTTACATTTAATATTATATTGATCATGAATTTAAATAATCAAATTTTATATTTTAATATATTTTAATAGATAACAATAAAATATTCAAATTCAATGTTAACATTTAAACATAAATAATAAACTTATTAGCCATATAAAATAAATTTTTTTATTTACGAACTTAATTCAAAAGATTGATAATTCAATCTTTTATTTCAAAATCAATCAAAATTAAAAAAATAAAATTTAAAATTTGAATCAAGCTTTATTTAATCTCAAAATAAAATAAATTCACAAACTTTCAATTTATATTTATTAACTAAAAAACAATCTTTATAGTCTGAAATCACTAAAAGAAAAATCATAATCAGCTTTAAGCTTCACTTATACCGAAAGAGTTTGATTTGTGAATGTAGAATATTTTCAATGTTTTACGTCCTAGATGGTTTGATGGACATGCAAAATCTAACATACATTAACAAAATTATTTTCCTTGCACTTTTAGACCTCGAATCAGCTTCCCCGTGGATCAAATTCAAACTAGCCTACCAAATTTTGGATTATTGTGTTAGAGAAGGTTCGATTTATCATCAAGGGTATGTACCATCTATATAAATTTAAAAAATATATTTAAAATTAATTATAATGAAGGTCATAATTTTTTTATTTTTGTTAATATTATTTTTATCATCTATATAAATATTTTTCATATAAATCGAAATATTAAAACATAATCTTTTTAAACTCTTTGATATAAATCAACATAATTGAATTACGCTTTTTTTTTATATATATTTACCTTTTTTTTTCTTGTTATTTTTTTTTACACAAACATTTTTTATTTAAAACTTAACAAATGTTGCAGTTGATCCTATCCCTGCCTTAAAAATGGAATATTCTCTCTAGACGTATGAAATTGAAAATGGATAATTCCACTTTGCCGGTTTATTACACACTTTCATTTTACATTGGTAAAAGATTTATTTATTTTTTGCTTTCTTGGACTTGATTTTGGAGATGCATTATTTATCTAACAAATTTTATATTAGGCTTTTAAGTGAATTTGTGAATTAAAAAAAAAAATTAATTAAATAATAATTTTTATAAAAAAATTAAATTGATAATTTATAGAATTTAATATCAAGTAAAAAAATAAAATATTATTTATAATTTAAATTTGATCGATACTTATTTATTAATAAAAATTTTATTAATATTTTTATTAAAAATATTTATAAAAAATCAAAATTTAAAATTTTTTTAAATTTTATAAATTTGTTTGCTGTGCTTTCAATCTTTTCCTCAAAGCATTTTGTCCAATGAGCTTGGAATTGGGAGAGTAGCATAGAGTCATGGCTTCTTTGGGTGGGAAGGCAGTTGTGGAGTGTTTGCCCAATGGGAAGGCAGTAAGCACATAGATGTTTCTCCTTAGGATTTGAGTTTCTTCCACTTACTCCAATATGCGGCATTCCTGTATGTAACATGGGATGCATCCATATGGGAAGAATTTAAAGAAAAACAAGATCTTATATGGTTGATTTTCCAATCGGGTTACAAAAATTGTTCTAACGCGATCAGGATTTAAATTCTGATAATTTTAACTATAAAAAAAAATCTGGCTACAAAGGATGGCTTCTACACCAGGGTGATGACATAATCCCTATCCCTGGTATGTTTATCTAAATATGCTTGGAAGCTTGTTGATACCCCATCAAAGTGATGAAAATTACACAAACAGAGCTGTGCTTTTGTGATGAATAAGTTGCTGTTTTACCACTATCATCAATTTATTAGGAATTATATCTTAGCAAAGAAATCGAATGATAAAAATTTAATTTTTATTAAATAAAATTTTAATTTTAAATATTATGAATGAAAACAAATAAAATTAAAAAAAATTATCTCTCTTATAAAATTTAATTCGATTCAATTTTAAATTTATCAAATTTAATTATTAAATATTAAAAAACTTTTTAAAAAATTTCTTCAATGTTGTGGAGCCTGCACTCGCAGAAAACAATGTCTGTCAAATTGGTACAATCTCCTTTGAATTGGTATTGTACTGTAATAGAGTTGACTTGCTCAAAACTATCCTAGCTGCTTCAGAGAACCTCTCTCTCTCTCTCTCTCTCTCTCTCTCTCTCTCTCTCTCCCTCTACAAATGCTCCTTAGACAAACTCAATCGAGTACATGACTATGAAGCACAAGTATTAAAATTTAACATTGCACCGTTTCTTAGTTAGCTCCATAGTACCAAGTGCACTTGCGGTTATCAAATTAGTTACGGGCACGGCCATAGGCACCGGCGGGTTTATGCTCGTCTGGACCTCACCCTTTAATAGTTTTATTTGATTTTATCTCGATACAACATCATATTATTATTTTTTACATTTGATTCTGATTTGTCATGTATATAATTTGCATTTGACTTGATTTGATTTAAAATTAATTTAATTATTTTAATTTATATAATATTTATAAAAATATTATTTTTTAATATAAATCATATCTATTTAATTATATATAAATATAATATTTTTAAATTAAAATATCAAATAATAAATTTATTTTATAATATTTTTAGTGTAATACAATTACATTTATCACATCATTAATTAAATTTAAATATTAATTTTAATAAAATTTATTCAATATAAAATTTTCATTAATAAATTTTTTTTAATCATAATTATAATAATTATTATTATTATTTTTAATTTCACTAATATTAATTTCGCCCATCACTAAAATTAATTTTTGAGTGAAAGCGAATCCTGCAGCAAGTATCTTCCTCATCAATATAAAAATGGTTAGGGCCCACCTGACACGATTGAAAACAAAATGTTTTCTTATACATGAGAAATTGTTGTTGTATTTAAAAGAGGCTACACTTCACATTATTTCCAACTATAGCCGCTAGCCTTCTCAAGACTTCAATCAAGTTCTTTTAAAAAAAATCGGAGATTTTAATCAAGTTGCAGTTTCTTTAAAATGGAGAAGCAACCCCAAATTCAATTTCCAAGAGTGAAATTAGGCAGTCAAGGATTGGAGGTAAGCTGCTTAGTTTTCACGCTCACTGAATTGGATTAACTCAACGCTTAGATAGTTATTCTTAAAGCTGTTCATCTTCACCCAGCTTTTTTTATGGATTTGGATTTGGACCTCTTGTCAGCTGATTTACGCTTGGTTGAATTTTCACTGTTGCAGTATTCAGTTTCCAAATTTTCTAAATTGCACTACATTTCTTACATGTACTTGGATATGATAAATTTAGTTTGAAACGGTTAATCTAAAGACTGCTGAGCTGGGTTTTCTGGGAGCAGCAACTTATCATAGCTTCAGTAAATGAAATAGAGCTTGAACTAAATGAAATAGTTTCATAGTGCTTGAACTGAATGAAATAGAGCCCTTCCAAGTTTCAAGTAGTTTTTGCCCATTTGATCCGTTATAGCTTACTGATGTTGTTGAAGAAATTCTATGTTCTCATAATATTCCTGTCTATCCCGCAGGTTTCCAGATTGGGACTTGGATGTGCAGGACTTTCAGGAATATATAATACTCCTCTGTCCCACGAAGATGGATGTTTAGTCATAAAAGAAGCTTTCAATAGGGGTATCACCTTCTTTGATACATCTGACGTTTATGGGGAAAAACATGATAATGAGATCATGCTTGCAAGGTAGTATTATGTAGATGGAGTATCTTCAAATGTTGTCTTTCCAAGATATATTTTCTATAGCCCAAGCAACATTTAGATTGGAACATTCTCAGCAAATGTATTTTCTTTGCATTGTTAGGCCCTGAAGCAGCTTCCTCGAGAAAAAATTCAACTGGCAACAAAATTTGGTATCGTGAAATCAGAATCCGAGGGGCGTCCTCTAATTGAGGTCAAGGGTACCCCTGACCATGTTAGGGCCTGCTGTGAAGCTAGTCTTAAGAGGCTTGATGTGGAGTATATTGATCTATACTATCAACACCGTGTAGATACTTCAGTGCCAATAGAAGAGACAGTAAGTATCAAGAGATCATTTCTTTTCTGTTCAGTTTACTTATAGATCCACTGATTGCTTTCTTGTAAAGATGGGAGAGCTTAAGAAGCTTGTGGAAGAAGGAAAAATAAAGTACATCGGGCTATCAGAAGCTAGTGTTGATACAATAAAGAGAGCACATACAGTTCATCCTATCACTGCCTTACAAATGGAATATTCACTCTGGACTCGTGAAATTGAAGATGAAATAATTCCACTTTGTCGGTATGCTGATATTTTGCCATGAAGTTCATAGAACATGTTTATGAGATACCTATAATGCTGATAGCTTTATGTACTTCATTGGAATTTGTTTAGGCATTGAGGCCTAAGAAACTTCAAATATTTTTTCTAACTTCTTTCAATCGTTTCCTGCATCTATTCATACAGAGAACTTGGAATTGGAATAGTGGCATATAGTCCTCTTGGTAGGGGCTTTTTTGGAGGGAAGGCAGTTGTGGAGACTTTGCCCAATGGGAGCCAGTTGGTATGAGACTAAAAACAAAGTCTCAGTAACTGCATTTTTCTTTTTACTTTTTGGTACTTGAGTTGCCAGGATTTGAACCTGACTGGAACCAAGAGTCCAACACTCTACCACCAGTCCACAGGATCACACAACTGTTGGCAGTAACTGCATTTTTAAATTCTGCATGTAAAATTTATTCATTTTGAAGTAAATATATAAAGAATGTTAGTTACAGAAATTGGGGTACTCCTGGAACAGGCAAATCATCCAAGGTTCACAGGGGAGAATTTAGAGAAGAACAAACTTCTATATTCCCGATTTTCAGACCTGGCTATAAAACATGCCTGCACAGTTCCTCAACTTGCTTTGGCATGGCTTCTCCATCAAGGAGAAAATATAATTCCAATCCCAGGTATGCTTGGGTCTTTTTTTCGAATTTCCACAAACAATGTCTTTATATTCATATGGATTTGATTCCAAACCCCTTCTTCCTAGTTCTGAATGGTCAAGGCATTTGCTTGTTCAATCAATGGATTTAATTTATACTATCAAAATGAAATGCTCCTTTTTAATAGCATTGCACGTTTTCTTAGTACATTGCTATCTCCATTAACATGGTTTGCAGCATGGTGATTGTACAGTTGTACCAATCTTTGATATTAATTTCTTTTATCATGTTGAATTTATGCAGGGACAACTAAAGTTAAGAACATCATAGACAATGTTGGATCCTTGGCATTGAAGCTTAGACAAGAGGATTTGAAAGAAATTTGTGATGCTGTGCCTCTTGATGAGGTAAGTGGCCAAAGAGTTTGGGGCTTCCTTTCTCAATATGCCTGGAAGTTTGCTAATACTCCATTAAAGTGAAGAAAATTACAGAGTTGAAGCATGTTGGCTTCTTTTTTTTTTTTTATGTAGTTCAATTTGCTTGCTCATAAATCTTATTTGGGCAGAGGAAATCTCCATGAAAAAGAGAGTTCACGTGTGATGAATAAGTTATTATGCTAAAATTATCCTTACCTGTGGGGAATTATGTCACTTGTGGAAGTGAGAATCTCACTTCTTTTTGTGGTCAATTGTGTTTTTTTTTCTTGGCAAATAAAATGCATGTCCAGGCAGAGATTCTAGACATGATAACTTCCCTTGTGATTGAATTGGTGCATTGTAATAACTGAGTTGATTTTCTAACTTTTTTATTGTTGCTTCTTGGAGTCTCTCTCTCAGACATATTAAGCATTCCAAAGCAAGTGTAAATAAAATAGTTACCTTGAAAGAAAAGTGTAAATCCACAGAAAATTTTGAGGGTTAGTTGAGAACTTGAAATGTAAGAAACATCAATTGTTCCAAATGCAGGGATCTACATCATTTTAGTAAGATTCTCATTTATCAAGGAAGGTAGAATCAAAATGTCAAGCCATCGAGCAACCTGACTATAGATAATATATATTTTTATTATTCAAGCTACCAGGGATCTTAATCACTGAACTATAAGTTCAGTACCATTGTTGGCAATTATAGATATATACTTTAAAGATCACATTTGGCACTAAATGCAGAAGTAACAAAACAAATCTTTCACAAGCACCATCACCATGTAATATGAATAGCATTAGGCACAACAAATGAAATATGGCAGTTAATTGCCACAGTATTCTCTCATTCTTTTAGTGCATAAAAGGCAGATCTAGGTCTCAGGTTGTGCAGTATTCTTAAATATTGCAGAGCCATGATATTTGTTGCCCTTCTCAAAATGGAGGATTGGATGTAATTATGGATTTTCATGGGATAACAACATTCATCAGATCAGTCCCGGCCAAGATTTTTTTTTTTTATGAGTTCGGACTTCAGACCAAAATGCTTCTATTTCAATACACAAATAAAGTGGACAGTCAACGTCTGGAAGTCGCCTCTCCAATATACAATGGTTGGTTGCATATAAATTCATTTGTGAAAAGAAAACAAAAAATGGGAGTGTGAAACTCCACAAGTTTCCTTGAGCTAGCATCTTCAATCCGTTGAAAATGGAGCAGGAACGCCGAAACTGAGAACTCAAGGATTGGAGGTAAGCCTTAGTTAAGTCAATACCATGGGTGTTGTTTGATGTACAAAGCATATCGAATGAAGCAAAATGATTGTTAACAATGACAGAGAATTATCCTTTACTGGTCGGCACCATTTTTCATCAACCCTGATCATCTTGCATATTTTATGTAATATTTGATTTTCCAATCATGCAATGGCTGGATGGCAAATACCTATGTCTTGTGACTGTTTTAACACTGGAGTGCTCTTTGGATGCCTTTCAGAATCAGGATTTGTAGCTAATATTTATGTGGATGACCTTGAATCTTGATAAACATTTTGGAATGCACTTGAAAACAAGGGTAAGAAATGGTTAGCGGGCTTAAGGGCTACTTGGCAGCTGTAATTTCCAACTACTGTCATAATAGCATCTATCGCTATTTTCAGGTCTCTAGGCTGGGCTTTGGTTGCGCTGGACTCTCTGGGGTATACAATGCTCCTCTCTCCCATGAAGAAGGGTGTTTCTGTTATAAAAGATGCTTTTTCTAAGCCATCATTTTCTTTGACACATCTGATCTTTATGGTGATGATTACCATATAACGAGATTATGGTCGGGAACGTAAGTTTCTTACTTGAATTCCGAAAATAAAACCTCAACCTTTTAAGTAAGATCAAGTCCAACATAAAACTAGCATATTAATAAATTATATACAAGAAGCCGAGTTTAGTTCCGTTGTTTTTTGCCGCCATTTTTAAGAGGTAGCATCAGCAGGTTTGGAGTTCTATTCTCAGGCTTGGTCCTCCTTATCTAAAAAAAATTGTATGGAAGAGGGGCAAGCACGATAAGCATCTAGGAGTTGGATCTAAGGCACTCATTATACTTATCAAAGAATGCAGGTTAGGGAAACTGATCAGAGTACACAACTAAAAAAGGCTTAAAGGCACCAATTTATTCAATAACTGTAGCAGTGATCAAATTTTAAATTGAATTTCTATATTGATAAGGATATAATTTTGTTGTACTTGTAGGATGTCTCCATCCAGAGCCTCGCCTGATCACATGTTGACACAATTTTGCATTTTTTTCAGGCTTTGAAGCAACTTCCGCGGGATAAAAGTGCAATTAGCAACAAAATTTGGAATTTTTAGGCGTGAGGGATTCAGTTTTGGCGTCAAGGAGACCCCTGAATATGTGCGAAAATGCTGTGAAGCTAGCCTAAAGCGGCTTGATTTGTGTAGATACTTCAGGATACTGTAAGCAATATCAGGAACACTTCTTTACAATAGATTTATTGTTCATGACCTTTGCTTAATGCATCAAACATTTGAGTGGACCTTTGCAAGACAGCTGAGGGAACTCAAGAAGCTGGTAGAGGAGGGAAACATAAAATATATTGGGCTATCTGAACCTAGTGCTGAAACGATGCGGAGAGCTCAAGCTATTCATCCTATCACAGCCCTGGAAATAGAATATTCTCTCTGGACTTGTGAGATTGAAGAGGATATATTAATGATTTCACACGTCAGCTTTTATCCGTTGAAAAATCAAAACGTACGCACAACACTTATAAATAAAATAACAAATTCAAATAAAAAATAAGAACACATAAATATATTTATTTTGATCTAACTTAAAATAGCTTACTTCAAATCTAATTCATTGTCAAATAAATCTTTATAATTAGGAGACTTTTGGAATGAAAAAAGTCACCAAAAACAGCTTACTCAAAACTTAACAAAAAACTCAATTACTCCGTTTAATACCCTACTCATCTGGTTATTCTCTTGATCTCTAACTATCTGAGATTACTAAATTAAAACCAAAACATTTTATTTATAAGGGTAAAACTTTTTTGCGTTTACTAAAATCTCAATGTAAGATACAAAACAAACTCAAACTCACTTAACTTTCAATGTGGAATTATGAGATTCAAGGTAAATCTCAACAAATCATCTCACTTGAATCTCTAAACACTTCAAAAGTATCTGCAAAGCTGACACGCTTACCTTTCTTTTTTTCTTTCATCATAGAAATTTCAACAATTTACTACTATTGTGTGTCTACTCCCGAGAAGCTAACTCACCTAAAGCGATTAAATTATAACTACAACTTAGTATATACCTTACATGACAAAGCATTCTAATAACACTATTGTGATATCTGAGGCGAATACTCCCAATACCTTGAATCTGCACTTTTTCGTTGTTAGCAACTACAATATCTTCATACTTTTCATTCTCATCCAACTCCATAAAGCAATTCCTATCATTGCAAATATATACTGTAGCAGCTGAATCTAAAACCCAACCTTTATCACCTTTCAAAGTCTGAGTCTTACCCATACAAGTCGTTAAAACAATATCATCATCATTAGACACAACAGCACCAGTATCACTCTTTTCTTCATCTGATTTTTTTTCATCATTCGCCCTTTTAAAAGTAATTATATCCCTTCTTAGCTTCTTACAGCACACTTGGATATGTTCCTTTTCACCATAATAATAGCATTCTATGTCACTAATCTCTGTCTCTTAACTTTGATCTTTCGTTTTATCAATTAATTTTCTTTTGAGTCCTCTATTGATCAAAACCCTCTACAGCTAGTATACTCCCCTAGGTGATGAATTTTGTGTTCCCATAAACCTTTTGTTCTCTCATAACAAGATAATCACATCATCTAATTTCAAAGTAGACCCACACACTAACAAAGTTGAAACTAAAGGCCTATAAGACTTGGGCAAAGATGATAATAAAACTAAAATTTTCTCTTTATCTTCTAATTCATCAACAGAAATCGTTAGCAATTGATAAATCAATTTATTAAACTTATTCAAGTGATTATGAAGACTTGTATATTCTTTCATCTTCAGAGAATACAAATCTATCTTCAAACATAATCTGTTAGTTAATGACTTCAATACATAAATACCTTCAAGCTTATCCTAAAAATTCTTCAGAGTATTCTTAGTTAACACACTATACTTTACCTTTGGAGCTATCACCAATCTAATACTACTAACAGCTTTTTTTTGAATTCTATTTAATTACCGTCAGACATTCTCTCAAATTTACTACTCTCTAATACCTTATCTAACTATTGTTATACTAACAGATCTTGAATCGTATTTTATCACAATATGAAATTATTTTCTCTATCAAATAACAGAATCTCAAACTTAAGCATAAGCATATTAGACATACCTTCTTGAGACCCTTTTCTTCTTCCCATAAACTTCACTCTAATACTATTTGTTAGGGATCACTACAGCTCTAATACCATTTGTTGAGAAATTAAAACGCGCACGTAATACCTACGAACAAAATAGCAAGCTCAAATCAAGAATAAAATCACATAAATATATTTGTTTCAACATAATTCAAAATGTCTTACTTCAAACTTAATCATTATTAAATAAATCTTTATAATTGAGAGATTTTTGAAATAAGAAAAGTTACCAAAAATTTTTTACTCAAAACTTAATCCAAAATTTAATTACACCATTTTAATAGCATATTCACCTGACTATTATCTTGATGTCTAACTATTTGATATTACCAAACTAAAACTAGAATATTTTATTTATAATGGTGAAATTTTTTATACGTTTACTAAACTTTCGATGTGAAATACAAAACAAATTCAAATTCACTTAATTTTTGATGTGAAATTATGAGATTCAACACAAATTCTAACATTATTTATAATACGAAAGATCTCTCTTTTTATTCATATCAATGTTTTTGTCACAAAAAATGCATCCAAGATTCACAGGAGATAATTTATAGGAGAACAAACTGGTATGTGCCTTTTAATAAAACTTGACAAAAAAGCATAGATGCACCCCTTCTCAGTTAGCTTTGGCATGGGTACTTCATCAAGGAGAAGATATAATTCCAATCCCTGGTTTGTCAGGCTCTTACTTTTGTATTAAAATACAATCTCAACCATGCTTTGCCCAAAATTCCCTCTCCGGATCGGTCCAAGCAGTTTTATCTATGCCAGACCTTGTGCATATGTTTTTAAACAAGGAAATTCCTTCTTGGAATTATGAGAGAGAAATTACAAGCCCATTTTCTGCCATGCCTAAATTAACATACACAATATGTGATGTGGGATTTTCAGTAGTGGATGCTTCTTCTTTTTTTTGTACTTGTATTTTACAGGGACAACAAAGATTAAAAACCTTGAAAACAACATTGGATCTTTTGGGTTTTCTTCTCTGCTAGGTGTTGATGCATGAAACTATGAGGGTGCCAGCATTGTGATTTGAAAATTATTTTATAGTCTATACCATTTCTACTTGCACTCTGATACACATTGCTGCTTATGGGATCTAAATCAAATGTAAGGCAAATTGATAATCCCCAACCATGTAGATTATTTCTTTATATACCTGCTGCTTTAGTATTTTTTTTTTTAAATTTATCAATAAGGGTTTTTGAGTTTTGTCTAATATATTTATTTTTTAAATCGATTTAAATAAATTTATTTATATTGGACCAAGTGATTTCATGAAAAATTATCTTTTCACAATCACTCAATGAATTCAAACCCAAACAATAATAATAATAAAAAAAAAAACATATATTTTTTATCACTTTAGCCAACCATGCAATAAGACACTGCTTTAGCATAATTGGACATGACAACCTACCATCTTCAAAACCTAACTTAGGTGTCAATGAAAGTTTGAAGTGGGCTCACTGAGAAAACTTTTTGTAGATTAAGCTGTAAACCATTAAAGAAAAAGCAAGAAAAAAAAGTAAATAGATTAATTTTATAAATTTAAACTTAATAATAAAGGATAGAACTGAGATAAAATGTAGTTTAATTCTTTATCTAATGCTAGAATGACTTCAATTTAATTAAAAAATTTTGGAACCTACAACTTAGCTTTAATTTAATATATTCATATAATTTTTTTAAAAAATGGTATTTAAAATTTTTTAAATTCAAATTTGATCGTATGCAATCTCATACTTTATCTTGAAGCAACAATTTCTTTTATTAAAAAAATAAATTGATTAGGGGTCGTTTCTTTTTGTTTTTGTTTTCAGTTTTTTTGAAAATTAAAAACAAAAGCATGTTTGGTAAGATGTTTTTATTTTTTATTTTTGAAAATTGAAAACAAAATTTTAAAAAGTTTTGAAAATTGTTAAAAATAGGAAAATTGTGTTTTCAATTTTTTGGAAATAATTTGAAACTGTTATCACATGGATATTGTTCACAGAAATTATAATTAAACTGTTACAGTGATGTTACAATTATTATATTAATAAAATAATATTTTTATTATATAAATATTATATTAATAAATAATATATGGATAATTATTATTATATTTATTATATAAATAATATTATATCAATTAATAAATAATGTATTATATTATTAATATAATATATTATTTATTAATAATATATTAATAAATATTATTATATTATTAATAATAAATTGAGTCTGAAAACCTTTACCATATTTTTTTACATATTTTTATTTTCACATTTTTAAAATAAAAATATTCTGTTTAAACATGCTTTCAAATGCAATAAAATAAAATAAAATATTTAAAAACGTTAAATATAAAATACAAAATAATACAAAACGACCCTTAGTGATTCAAATCTTGATATATATTCATCCAAAACGACTTTAATGTTTCTATTTTTATCACTATCTTTAAATTTTTTAAAATTTTTTTATCTCTCTTGTACCGTACAAAAAAATTTTGCCAACATATGTGTGATTTGTTGATAAAAAGAATGAACTTTTAATTTTAATAATGATTAGATAGATCAAGCCTTTTTTTTTTTTTTTTTTTTTTTAAAGAGGCTAGCAACAATCAATGTAGTATGACCTAGAATAACTATTGGGCTCAGATGTACGAGTCTTTGATTCTGTGAAAGTGAAGCCCACGTCAGGTATCTCACCTTCATGTGAAAACAAACAAGCCCAGATGACTCAATCACTGTTGCAAGTTAAATTTGAAAATGATACGGACTCAAAATTAACCACTACCATGCTAATGGCAGTGAGTTGCTTAAGCTTTACATCAGTGACAAGTTCTTGGCTTCACTCATCGTTCCTGATCAAAATTTTTAATCACTTCATCTTGTCTTCCGAAATTATAGATGTCCAACTTAAGTGAAATGGCTGCATCAGTTGCCATGCAATTGCTCCTGGCAAGTCCTGTACCGCCAGAGGCGGATTCATCCTTTGAATTAGGATATTTGTGGATACCTAATAATTGAAAAAAAAAATTTAAGAAAATTTTTTTGGACACCTAAAATTTTTACTTCTTTCTCTCGAAAAAATTAATAAATTCATAAAAAAAAAATTTATATATATTTTAAGTAGACATCCCAAATAGAATGTTGAATCCGTCGCATGTGAGGACTTGCCTTACTAACAGAATAAGGGTCATCCAGTTTTTTCCTGTAAAATATGTGCCTCGTTTGCAAAGGAATGCCAATGTTAGCAGCTGTAAGTGATCATGATTTGATAGTTCCCTAGTTTTAACGTTGAACATGGTTTTGAAATTTAGGTCGTGAACCCCTTTTTCGCACTTTCAGGAAGATGAGAAGGAACATTTAGGGAGCAGAAAATTTTCTAATGTGTTGTTCTTTAGTGGAGCAATAGCGGAGAGGATCAACGGCAGGTTGGCGATGATTGGCTTAGTTGCAGCCGTCGTAGTCGAGTTATCAGAGTGTCAGGATCTGTTTACTCAGATATCTGATGGTGAGATTCCATGGTCACTGGAAACCAGCATTGTGATTGCAGTTGCAACTTCTATCCCATTGTCTAAAAGGGTGAAAGTGGAGTCAATTACTGTGGGGGTTCTTTACCTCATGATGAGCTGTGGAATGGGATGGGAGATTTGCCATATTTCCGTTTCTTGCTTTAGCATTCACTGAATGTCTCAAGGGTGGAACTCTTGTCTAATAATCTCTTTATTGTTTTATATAAGGTAATCCTTTGCAAAAAAAAAAAAAAATCATTTTAATTGGGCATTCTTCTTACTTATCGGTGCATATAGGATTTTATCTAGAGTCTAGAATCTTCTACGGAGAATCCAGAAAAGACCACGCCGCGTGCTAAAAGACCCGAACATCCTACGTGTTACAGAACTCAAATGCTGTCATGCTTGATGGCCTCAGATTCTCTCCTCTCACCAAACTCAATCATGTGTGGACAAACAAGCCCACGTGACTCAATCACTTTCCAGAATTAGATACAAAAATGATGTCGACCCTAACCCCTATTCTCCCTCGCCTATGCCATACAAGTTCTTTGCTTCTTGCTTCTTTTCATCATCAAACACTTTTCCCTAGTGTTTGCTATCCCCTTGTTCAGGTCAGAAATTTTCAGGTTCGGTGCTTGGCAGAGGTAAGTTCTGAAGTTCATGCTTTCTTACTTCCTGTTTTAAGATTTGAGATATGGGAATAAAGCAGTTAAATGATTCGTTTTTGCACTTGCAGGAAGAACCGAAGGAGCAATTACCAGCAACACCGAGCACTTCTCCACCAGCACCAAAAGTGAGCAAAAAGTTTTCAGATGTGTTAGCATTCAGTGGACCAGCGACGGAGAGGATCAACGGCAGGCTGGCGATGGTTGGCTCTGTTGCAGCCCTGGCAATGGAGCTACCTAAGGGCTAAGATGTGTTTACCCAAATATCGGACGGTGGGATCCCATTGTTTCTTGGAACCAGCATTGTGCTATCGCTTGCATCTCTGATGATCCCATTATTTGGAGCTGTGACAGCAGAGTCCAGGTCTGAAGGGTTCATGATTTCGGATGCTGAGCTGTGGAATTGGAGGTTGGCCATGCTGGGAATTGTTGCTTTGGCATTCACTGAATATGTTTATATGGGGAACGCTAGTGTAATTTGGCTTTTCACTCCTTTGTTAGGCTTATATAATGCCCAATATGCGGAGGAATTTATCACCTAGTCATGTAATGAAACTTCCATACCGTTAAAACCTGTGTATTTGCTTTTGGCAATTCATGCATTTTGTGAAAATACATTTAATTGACAATTTATGCATTCTTATGTCTATTTTATATTAAATACATATAAATTAAAAATTATTATCATAATTTATTTTAATATGTTAAATTTAAAACATTTTTTTTTATTCAAAGTTTTAATCAATAATGCTTTCATTTTTTATATCATTTTTATTAAATTATAGTATCATATTTAAAATTATTGAATTTAATATTATAGTCATTGGAAGGACTTCCGAGCTGTATGTGGAAAAAATGTTAGTATAGCAAACTTCGATGACATAAAAGATGAGGATACTAACAATTTCTATAATATAGAAGTGTAATCACCAATCCTCTTTTTATTTCAGACAAGGATTCTAAAAAATTAATCTACCTCAAAAAGGACACTTCGGTGTTTCAAACATATAAACAGAAAAGAATGAGAAGAATACATTTTCTGCTATTTGCTTTTTTATGTATTTACAAATACACCATGAACCACGCATGCATAGAACAAACGTATGGCATATAATGCCCTTTTATGAATCAAGAACTCTGTGTTCATTCATCTCCCCATTTTGATTTGTATTTGATTCTTCACAGCAAATTTGTTTCTGCAGAATAGTAAATAAAATGTATGGAGTTAGAAATCATAACGGGAAGGAAACAAAAAAGGTTTGAGTAACAATTAAACCCTATCAATTTTAAATACAACATGATAAAAATACAAGAATGATGCAAAAAAAAAAAAAAAATTTTGATACAACTTAAAATTTTAACCAGAATCTCATATAAGATTTTAAAAAATAAAAAATTTCATTTCCTATTTGACTTATTGACATGAATTGGACATGAGAATTTTTGTGTTTTACATATGTTTGATACAAAATTAGCAAACATGAATGTACACATTTTCAAGTCTAGTAACAATACCAGTAGCATGCAACTTGATCCAAATTTACTACTTATTACACATTTATGATTACGATGACAAGCAAATCAAGAAACCTAAATATAAAGTACTAACAATAAAGTAGAATCAAAGGTTTAGAAAAATATTACACATTCTGAAAGAATTAGATAGAGGGAACCCTACAATGTAATCATATACTAACTTTATAAAACTTTAGAAGAGATTCATATACTTACATTGGCATAAAGATCAACAGGGAACAAATTTATAGCACTTGCATTAAAACTGAATCCGCTGAAAAGAAAAAAGGGCAGAGGATGGAATAGATGTCAGTGACAATCATATGTAGGATATAAACTCAGAATGTCAAAAGGGCCAGTCACAGATGGTCAGTTCAACAAAACAAATTTATTGAACCTAGCAATGCCAAATAACCTGGACACCAGATTTTTTTCCCCTTCGCATTTCTTTCAAGGTTCAGAATATTACCTGCGGGATAGGACGAGCTGCCATACGTATGGAATAAAGAACTCCTCTGGATGACTCTCTTGTTCATATGAGAAATGTAACTGAGTAAACATCTGTCAATATGCAACAACTTCTAGATTAGGAGACGAAAATTGCAGAAGAAAGAGAGAGAGAGCACCAAATGTCCTTATTAAGGAAGAACCAAAATGCATTCAAATGGCAGCAGCAGCCTTTCTTGATAATAAAAGAATTTAGTGTGTGTTGCGTGGGTGGGCGGGTGTGGGAGTGGTGTATAGAACTTTGCAATTCCCAAATAGCAATATACTGTCATTTAATTCTACCTTCATCCCTTCACCTCGCCAAGTTCGAGAATTATTAATTATGAACAGCAGAACTTTTTCTACAGACCATTCACCATCCAATCTTTGGGCATCGATACGACTGTTGAAAAAATCTAATACCTATAACAGTCAAAGAGGTCAAAACAATCAAAAAGCATGCGGAAAAACATTATGAAATCTTGGTAATGCAACAACTATCTGAACTGTTTTCTGAGAAGAACCAAGAATGGAAGATTAAATGATTTTCATCACATGAAGCCATAAAGCATACATTATAAATGTTTTCAAGCAGCTCAGTAAAACGAGGATGGCTCTTGAAAGGCTGAAAGACTTCCTGCCTGTGCATAATGGCATATACAACCTGCCCAAATGCATAAAACATTCAATTTCAGATCAATGTTCGCAAGTGTTGTAGAGAATGTAAACAAGATTAACTCATATAATTTTAATGAAAGATATACCTCGGGATTCCGTGACAGTGCATAAGTCAAAATTGCATTTAATATTTCAAGGACGATTCTCAGGAAATCAGTATAAATTTGCAATTCTGCTGACTGCAACATGATGGGGAATAAATATTTTTTTAAGGGTACTCAGAGAGGATAAATTTTTACATAGTGCTACATTACATGCATAAACCAGGACAACTACCATATCTTCCACAAGGCTGTCCCCTGTTGAGATGGCTTTGGTTTGCAGTTTATCATCTCTTAGCTCTACCAATTTGTTGTACCTAAAATTCAACACACATTCGCAGAAACAGTTAGAAAAACAGTATCAACATAACAAAATATGGGAGAATCACCGAAGGGATCAATGAAAAATTAATAAGACATTCATGTCAAGAAAAAAGTTGACAACTTACTTGCGTGAAAGCATATAGAAAAGGCTAACAAGTCTCTGAGAGGCATATGCACTCAATCGATGGGCATGAGATGCCATATTTGCCAAAGTTGCTAAACAAGTAGTATGAAGATAGACATCCTGTTCATTCATTAAAAAAATTAACTGCTGTTTTTGGAAACCCAATTAACGCTAATCAAATATTACTACAACTCATTATCTCTACCAACATATGAAGAAAGTAGTCCAGCCACTCAACAATATTTTCCCGGATCCTACTTCAGCAAACATAACATGATCAGGAACGGGATCAGGTAAGGGTCTAAGACATTCTGAACCATACCCGCAACTTAGATAAGTTATACTGCACAGTCCTTATCAGAATTATGACCGTCAGGGAACCAAGAGATGTCTGATGAAGGAGGTGCTCTTTATACCATGGAACACCAGACAGTATCTGTCCACATACATAAGACATCAAGATAATACTCATGCATTGAAGCCAAAAGTGGATGGACAGATGAGATGCTTACCATCTTGTGAATGCTAGCATTAAATGAAGAATCTTGACTAAGTATGAGGAGTATAATCAGCAACATGTATATTTGATTTGATGTCCTCCTCGAAGCATTGTATAATGTTTCCAAGATGGGCATCAACTGTTGATTTTCATTGCGCAAACACAGATTAAGACAATGTCATATGCTTTAGGCTGAGATGTTGCTCAATGCTATGTACATTGTAAATACAACATACCAAAGAATTACCCGGAACAATTAAAACAAAGGAATAGAAGAGATCAAGCAGAATCTCATGGAATGTGTAGACTTGAATGCTTGATATGAATTACAAACATTTAAGCTCTTTCTTTCTTCCCTTTTTTTTTGGTGGAAGAAAAGGGGTGAGGAGGAGAGGCCAAGAAAACTTTTAAATGTTTCAATCCCACACCAGCCAAAATTCATGTCTTGATGCAAATAGATTGGAAAGTAGTTTTACAAAGGGAATTGCTCGGCTATATACGACATGCAGATAATGTAAGCTGCAGCTTCTTACCAATGTATCTAAATCAGTTCGCACAAGTACATACTCCAAAAAGTCAGAATTTCCTTGCACCAATGAGTAAAGTAAAAGGACGGCAGTCTCATCAGCCAAGCACCTGCAGATGTGAACCTTTTATGAAAAATAAACAAGAAAGAGAGAGAAGCAATGAAAGATAGAAAACTGATTCCAAATATAGTTACAAGTAGCAACACATTTCCTTCAATCAAAGATTACAGCTCTGGTGAGGATACGATGAGCCACACAATATAAACTTATGCTTAAGTCAAATTTTCTTGATACAAAATTTTAAACAAACTTCAGTTAAGACAGAAAAGGAAGATGGAAAAAGAAAGCCTGCAACCATTACCAAGGAAATAGAACCCATTTTTGAAACAATGTTAGAGAAAACTAACAGGCATAAACAATCAATCATACAAACTTATTGCCAAAGTTTCCCACCATGAATACCAAAAGTAAGAGAAAAAGGAAAGCCTTAATAATCCAATAAAGGTAATTTTATTCATTCACATTTATAGTAGAATAAAAAGACACTTACATGCCAAGGGTATCAAATAGGGATGCAAAAGGTAATCTCACGACTGGTCCATTTTGAGCATTCCCCTCAACATCGACACAATTGACTGCAAGCAAAGTACTTACACATTCACTGTCTAACATTGTATAACATTCACAAACACTGTTAACATGCCACCATAATCACATGCATGCAAAAAGAAGTAGAAAGAGAATATATATATATATATATATATGTATGTATGTATATAAAGCTATTATCACAAAAGGAAATGAAAAAAGATCTCACATTCAATATCCCTTGCATTTTCTAAGGCCTTGCTGTAGGGGTTGACAGTAAAATATGTATTTACTTTTGAAACAGAATCTGAAGTGAAACTGTCATCACTTCTATCTGTTATAGACTCATCAGTCACAACACATTTATGGTAATGATTAAGAATAAGTAGCACATGGAGACTGCAGTCTGCCAGCTGATTTCTTGAGCCTTCACCATTTGAACTGGCCAAATAATTGAATGGTAACAACACAAAGTTTGCTGCAAGCATAACATTAATTGTTGTCATAAACAGTTTCTGGTAAAAGAAGCCTGCTGCAGTGCACAAACATTAGGAAATGGTATTAATGGGAGCATCAAGGAAAACACCATACCAGCAGCAGAACCAAATCTTTGTAAAACACCAGTTTTATTTTCTTCAGAAAAAATAGAATAAGAAGCAGCACTACTCGAGGGAACACGAGGTCGCATTATATAATTGAGCATCAATCTGCGAACCACTGAACTAACCAGCAAACTTTCCTGCAAAGCAAAGAATGAGTATGCAAATTTTGAAAATTTTGGAACAAAAAATCAAGCTAAGGTTTTAATTTGTAACCTGAGACATTGCTGCATCAATAAAAGGATTCACATCTTTAGGCCCTGGAGATGGCCCAGAAAGAAGTTGTGTAGACATTGCAGCAAGCATGAAGTTAAGCAACTCCTGATGTAGAAGAGATGTAGTCGGACTTGCAAGTAAAACAATGTAATATTAGGAGAAAATTAAATAGAAATGTCAATCTTAGAAATACATTATTAAGCCATGGTGTACCTTACATCTATTGAACCAAGAAAGGTAAGCACGTTGTGCATTACAAGATTCTCAATGCTTTGAACTGCACATTAGAAATAAAAATTTCAGGTCATGATGCTATTTACCAGTAAAATAACAACTTGCAAGATAGTTGGTTACAAACTTCAATTTCAAAACTGGTAAACAAATAATGATGAAGAGTCAAATATTTTACCTGCCGTGAAATCCTTAGGCACTGGTTCATTTTCATGAAGAAACAAACATAACTCCTCAATGTTGTTGCTCTGTGAATTCTCAATTACATACTTCAAAAACACAGATGAAATATACACTGCATTAACAGCCTTCATATAAACTGCTGAAGAAGCACTAGAAGTTCGAATTGCCTCTTGTAAACACCATGACAGGTGAAGCAAAATCTTTGCAAGGTGCCTGGTGTGGCAGTTGTTTTGTTCTGTGCATGAAAGATCCAGCACAAAGTCAGCATCTTCATAGATATTTGAAACAAAATCAGCGATCTTCAATTAAAAATGAGAGAATTTTAAATGAAGTTGTTAAGTGTTATAAATTAAAAAAAAAAAAAAAGCTGTCACAACATAATCATTGGATTTGGAATTTGATCAATAGAATTAACGTAGCTTTGTTTTGGCAAGATGAGTATAATTTCATAATAGAACGTATATGCCATCGACTTAGTAAGATGAAATGACAAAAATATAAAAACAAATATCTTATATAATTTTGAGATATTTGGAGATCATCGAGTTTTAGTAAATAAAATTTCCTAGCACTATAAGATGCAAGCAAAAACTCTAATCTCCGAATTTCTCCCGTCAGTCTTTCATCTAGAGCGCTCCAATTTAGTGTTGAAAAGTACGGCAAATCTTCCGAACCTTATCATTAACGGAGCTAAGCATTATATTCCTAGAACAAGATTACTGTAATTTCCGGAACATCAATTAATTTTATTAACAAATACTATGAAACATGGTTGCATTTTGCGGTTTATGGAAAAGTAAGAAAGAAATTACTCCACTAATTATTCCAAAGAAAAGGATTATAAAAAATGTTTACGCATATGGAAGTAAATTGGGAGAGAAAGCACTGACCGAAGAGCTGGCAAGCTTGGAGAACAC
>NW_019167849.1:12614342-12757774 GCF_002303985.1 Durio zibethinus | reverse complement strand
TTTTTTATTTTAATTTTAAATTATTAAATTTCAACCATAGATTTAATAAATAATTCATTTATCACTTTTAAATAAAGTAAAAAAATATTTCATTAATTTTTAAGTAGTGAAAGGATCCTTTCCTTTTAAAAAAATATTTACTTAACATAAGAACTTTAAAGAGTCTTTGAGTGCCTTCAAATCCTTAACAAAATCCAAATCAAAGTGGATAATTCTTTCTTAGTTTTTAATTTTATGGGGAGTCCCTAGTTGAGGGTTAATAAAGATTATGAGTTTAGTTAATATTTTAGTGTGTAGTTAGGAACTTATTTAAGAGTGGCTAGAGAAAGTTTAAAAATATTTAAATATTTTGGCAATTTATGTCTTTTTTAGTTGTTTTTAGCTATTGTTTTGTAAATAAGGTTTTTATTTTTTTTTAATTTTAATTTTTTTAATATAGCTTCACTTCTAAAAACAAAGAATAATTTTTTAGTTGTTTTTAACTTGTTTTATTTTTTTTTTTTATAAAAGAGATTGTAATTTAGGGATAAAGAAAATAATTGTAAGTATTTAAATTTAAATTTCACACATGTTGAATGGTACCTTTTAAAGAGTCCATTTGTTTCACAGAAAATGACTTATGAAAAATAATTTTTGGAAAATATTTACATTTTTTGAATTATAAGAGATTTTCTGTTATTTGGATAAGTTAATGAAAAATATTTTTCGTTATTTGGTTATTTTTTGGAAAATTTTTTAAATAATATTAATATAACTATTAAAATATTCAAATTTATTTATTATAAAAATATAATAAAATTATTTATTTTTAAAATTATTAATATTAAAAAATAATAATATTTTAATAATAATATTTAATATTAAAATATTATGTTAATATAAAAAATACTTAAAATAAAACTATTTCTTATTCTTTATATTATTTATTAATATATTATAATATTTTTATTACTATAATATGATTTTATTTATTAATATAATATTATTTATTAAAATTAATATATTAGTATAATATTTATTTATAATAATATTTATTAATATATTATTTATTAATATAATATTATTTATAAGTAAAATTATGCTTAAAAGTATTGATAAATAATTTTACTCATAAACAACGTTTTTTTGGATAATGTCTTATTTTTTTTAAATTCGTAAAAAATTTATAGAAAAATAATTTTATTTTTTATTATTAGGTAATTTTTCATCAAACAAACACTTAAAAATACGAAAATCATTTTTCAAATGTTATTTTTCATGAAACAAACGGAACCTAACTATACCAATCAATTGAACTTAACATTTTATAAATTTTGCCAATAATGAAAAACTATTGTTCCTTTGTCTATTCAAGATCCTAGTATGACTTTGACCTAATTCATGTTTTGTTTACAATATAAGGTATAAATAATAAAAGAGTTAATATTATGAATAATTCATAAATTATAATAAAATATTTAATATAATATTTAGATTTAAAAATTTTTAATGTGATATTTAAATTATAAATTTATTAATTAATATGATATTTGAAGAGTTACGTATATTTTACGTATTATCGTTTGAAGTTAGTAAAATTTAATATATTTTACTATAATTTAAAATTGTATTAAAAGTTGGTGAAACCATTTTTTTTTTAGGTATAAAAGTTTAATTTACAAAAGTCAAATATCCAAAAGGGGAAAGTGATGCTAGCTTTTTCTTGTGGGCTCTTCAATGTTTCACTAAACTTTTGGGCTAGTGAGAATATTTTATTATAAAATATTTAGTTTCTTATTTAATTTTAATATAAATATATTTAAATTATTAAAATAATAACCTAAAATATTTTTTAAATATTTTAATAAATAAATTTAAATGAATTCTAATAGCCTGAACGGACTCATTATAAGCTGTCAACGAATTCCAGCCAACTCATAAAACATTTTTATTAATTTTAGCCAAAAACATGGAAAAGAAAATCAAAATTCAACAACTGAACACTTCAATGGAAATAAGGATTAGACCTGAGAGTTGTTCAAGAGCTGGATTGAATACAATTCTGTTCAAATTCAAAAGTTCATTCAAATTTTCAGAGGATTTAATTAAAAAATTAAAATTTATTAAACAAATTTGAATATAATTTTTTAGATTTATTTAAATTTTAAGTTAAGATTTAAACAAAAAATTTAAAGTCCAAATTTGACCCACCCAACTCGAATCACATATTTATAAATTTTTTATTTATATATAATTAGGGTTGGTATCGAATCAGGTTCGGGGTGGATTTTGCTCACCCCGAATCCGACCCTATCCGAAATTTTTTTTGTTTTTTCATACTTGAACCTGATCCTGATCTGATACAATATAAACAGTACCAGACCCGAAATTAATAAATATTATTTTTTAAATATAAATATTTAAAAATATCATTATATAAATATATATAATTAATTAAATAATTAATTAAAAAATAATTTTTTATATAATATCAGGTCAGATCGGGTTTACCTAAAACCTGAATCCGACCCGATCCTGATTGCTTCTTAATCTTACCTGATTCGACTCGAAATTCGAATTTTAAAAAAAAAACTAGACCTCATAAGGTCGGATCGGGTCGGATCAGAACCCGTCGAAGACGGATTGAATTATCGACCCTATATATAATAAATTATATATAAATTAATTCATATATATATAAATTTAAAATAAAAGTTATATATTTTATTAAACTTAGTTTTTACTTTTATATAATTTTTATTTTATATATATGTGATATCCATTAAACTTAATTTAATTATTTTTAATTTGTTATTATATAAATCAAATTTAATGGATGAATTTAAATTTTTTTTAATTTAGTTAAATTTAAAAAGTTTTAAAGCTCAAATTTTTGGACCGGATCCATGAACACCTCTAATGAGGACCAATCAGATCTCTGTAGATATTATTTAAAACTTTTTCATAATTTAGTTTCTATAGTCAATGAAGCATAATGTAAAACTCGGAAGTAATGGTAGCTATCTGGCCCTACCATCCCTTTAGTCGGGACAATGTTCCTAACATGCACTTCTCATGCTAGAATCTCCACGGGCAGGCCCTATTAAAGGTTTATGGCTGGGCCTTTTGGTTCCCGAATAGGCCCTACTTTACTTTCCCGTTTGTCATAATTTTATAATACAAATTCTAATATATAATTTTTATATAAATTAATATATAAATATATGAATTATTAATATTTATATAATATAAATATACAAATTATTAGATTTACCATTTACCATCAAGGAAATTGTAGAAAAATTGAAGGCTAAGATAATAAAATAAAACTCTTAAACTTTATCACTTTATTTGTATAAAATTTTATATTCTTATTACACCCTAATAACATATTAATTAATTTTTAATTTTTACTCAAATAAATCATTAATTTTTAATCTGTATCTAAATAAATTTTTAATTTTTAATTTGTATATGAATAAATTTTTAATATAAATTAATCTTTTATTTAAATTATTTGAAATGAGCATTTATTTAAATACGAATAAAATGATAAAATTTTATTTAGTTATAATAAAAATATAATGACTTATTTAAAAAAAGAAATAATTCAAAGACTTTTTAATATTTTAACCAAAATGGAAAGATGAAAATAATGGAATATGAATTCAAAACTTTCAAACAGTCAATAGTTCATTATTAGGTTGTTAAATTTTCGTAGTATAATGAAAAAAAAAAAAAAGAAGAAGAAGAATATAGGTAAAATTGCAGCAGCAATACCAAAATTTTCAGTTTTTTTTTTCTTTTCATGTAATTCACTTTCATCAGAGCTAAAATTATTTTTAAAATTTTATGAATAAAAAAATAAATATTAAAAAAATTATTATTTTTATAAAATTCAATTCAATTGATTCTAAATTAATAAAATTTAAAATAATTATCGTACGTGGAAATCTTGATCCGATAGAAATGGGATGGTTAGGGGTGTAATCGAGTTGAGTCGAGTCGAATAGTGAGAAGTTTGAGCTCGAGCTCGACTTATAACTCGGGACTCGATACTCGACTCGAGTTCGATCGAATTTTATTTTTTAAGCTCGAGTTCGATTCGTTATCGAATTCGAACTACTCGAACTCGCTCAATTAAGCTCGGTTAATATATAAAAATAAGTTTGATTCGTATACCCGACAAGAGTTTGATTATTTATGCTCGAACTCAAACTCGGACTCAAAATATTTTGTTAATTAAAATAATAAAAATATATTTAAATATAAAAGTTTGATTAGGCTCGCGAGCTACTCGAGTCGGATATAAGAATACTCGAATTCGATTCGATCGATAAGTTGAATTACTTAAGCTCGAGCTCAATTCGATAATAATCGAATCGAGTTTCATGTTTTTTTCGAATCAAAATTGAGTGACTTATGAGTACTAATGTATCATTTATACCTTTAAAGATGATAACTCCAGGAAAAAATTTCAATAATGTTAGGGAAAGGGGGAGTTATGGCCAGTGGCTATGACTAATGGGGCTTGACACTTGACAGTTGACTCAGATGTTCGTCCCGTAGGAGACAGAACAGACTCCCATGTTCCCACACATTTACGCAATCACACATGTCCATCTAACTAAACAACACTCTTTTGGGAAATTTCACATTTTAGCCATTCAAATGAAGCCAAAATCATCAACTTAACACCGATATATCTGTTTTGATCAATCAAAAAGTATTGGGTTATTTTGATTTGTTAAGTTCCTAACAATCAACACAGTAAAAATGATAATAATCAACTTGATATAATTCAGCATATTTCAAAATATCAACGAAAAAATAATTGACATTATCAAGTAAAAGTATTTTTTATACATGTAATATTAAATTATACAATAAAAAAAATCTTTTATCTCATTTCATGGTAATAAAATTTAAATTTGTAAACATAATCTTCAAGACAAAATTTTAAGTTCCACAAGAAAATGGTCCCTTGAAACATAAACTAAAAGTAGAATTTATATTTAATGAAATATTAACGTAAACACTTCATTTTATCTGAGATTAATTCTATGATTTTTTGTTTGTTTTTATTTTTTGTTAAATTGTAAAAAAAAAGAAAAAAAAAGAAAAATAAGAGACGCTTGAGGTGATTGAATTTGTTTGGGACTATTTCTTTTGGGATTATAAAATTTAGGTTTAAATCAAAGTTTAAAGTTGGAATTAAAGCAAAATTAAACCTTTTTTTTATTTAGAGCTATTATAATTTGAACCCTATAAATACAAATTCATAATTGACGAAAAAAATTAACATGAATTAGTATAAAATATATGCAAAAAAAAAAAAGAGAGAGTATGAGCGCAAGATTTTTTTTTTTTAGATAACGCTTCTAGCAGAAAAAATCTAGGATTTCAAAATTAAGGAAATTAGAATTGGTGTGGCTGAAAGTTTTTAGAAGATCGAGAAAGAGATTTGGAAAAAGAAAAAGGGATAAATTTACTTTTTTTCATTTTTAGGTTTCTTGGGAAATTTTAAAAAATTTTGGGTATTTTGAACTTTTCAGCAACCAAGTTTTAGTTTTCTGATAATATTCGGCTAGAATATGCATTTTTTCACCATAATCTAGGTTTTGTTAGAGTTTTCGACTGGTGTTTAAAGAATTTTAAAGAGAGAGATTGAGAAAAGAAAGGAAAAAGAGAGAGTAGTCAGGAAAATTTTGAGAAAAAGAAGAAAATTGGGCTTTTATACTAGAAGGAAATGACGTTGTTTTGATCGTTTTAAAAATCCTTCAAGATCTGCACGTTATGACCCACTTCCATCCCTTAGCTCTAGTCGAGCTGGATTGAGCTTTGAGTCATGAACCGTAGGCCATGTCGTTCCTCTATGCCTTGAGTTGTCGTTCTTCAACCGCCTTAGCTGAGCCATTTTCTTGTTATTTTTATTATTTTTTCTATTTATTTATTTTATTTATGTCTAATTATTTAGTTGTTTGTTTAGTTGTTTTTCATTTATTTTTTTATTTATTGGTTATTTATTTATTATTCATTTATCTATAAATATTTTTTTAAATTTAAATAAAATAAAAAGAACTTTATCAACATATTGGAGGGTTCAAATTGCTAAAAAAATATTTTTTTCAAATAAAAATAAATTTTACCAACATATTGAAAGATTCAAATTTTTAATAAATTATTTTAATAAAATAAAAAGTCTTATTAACATATTGAAAGGTAATTTAATTTTTAAGATAAGGTTTTACCAATATATTGAAAAACTTTATGGTTTTTAAATAACAATTAGTTTTTAGAAAGGTAATAATTTTCATAAAATCCTACTAACATGTTGGAGGATAATTTTTAGCACAAAATCTTATCAACATATTGGAGGATATTTATGAACATAAAAAGCATTTTTATAAAGTTAGATTTTGAATCTCCTATGATGAAATCACTAATAGCATTGTAAATAGCAATTTCTATGTAAATTTTTAGGTGAAAAATTCTTTTTAAATTTTACCAACATATTGAAAAGCTTAAAAAAGATATTCAATATCAATGTTCTCACAAAAATGTCAATTATCACAAGTAAAAGTTTTTTTTATAAAAATTAAATGAATTTGATGATGGAGCATCTTCAAAATGTAATAAATAGTCTTTTTGAATACTTTTGAGGTGAGGGGATGTTCTTAAATTATTACCAACGTATTAGTGTAATGTAAGGATAATTTCCAATATTGAATTACTTGGTAAGTTTTTTTAGGCTTTTGGATAGCATGAAATCAAGTTGGTACCATACTATGGAAGGGCGATGAGAGGTGTTATAAACATCATCACATGTAACTATACTTTGAAACTTAGTTATGGTTTATAGACAAATATATTAAGTGACCAATCGCACATAAATAATAAAAATTAGTGACGACTTCTAAAGTGCAGTCTAGCTAAAAGTTTATGGATCTATATGTTATGATAGTTAATGTATAAAATTTATATACTATCAATAAATCATAGGATATTATTTATTAAATGAGACAGCTTTAAAAGAAAATTTAAGTTTTTAGATATTTATTTTAATGATTTGTAAAAATTTATATTTGTTTATTAATAAGGTGATAACATATAATTTACTAATAGTATATAAATATATTAATTGTGCATCAAACATAAACTTTTAAAAATTTGTAATGTAATAATGTTTATTCACATATTTGTAATTTTTTTTTATGAAATTATAAGTATAAGAAAAGTGACAATCATAATAAGTATATATCCATATAATCAACTAAATAATCAACTATTACATTATAATTAAGTTATAATCACTAAATAATTAATTAATAAATTAGAATATAACTGACAACCAAATTCATACAATTAGACTTGAACTTAGAATCTTAACCTTGCTAATAAGAGAAGGTTTCATTGGCACTTGTAATGTTTTTAGGAACAATTGTAAATATACTTACTCCTATGAAGCTAAGTATAAAAACATCACCATAATTAGAATTGGTAATTTGTTTATTCGTATTATGTAAAGTTTGATAATTCATGTATTTGTATTTTATTTTTTATAAAAATTATATATTACAATTCATATTAGTAAGGTAAGAAAAAAATCGAAAAAATAAAAAATCGATTCAAAATTATAGTGTTCAGTTTAGTTCGGATTGATTTTTTATTTAGTTCGAATTAAGTTTGATTATTAAATGTATATATTAAATTCGAATTGAGAAGTGAAAAATCAAAAAAATCCAAATCGATTCAAATTGTATATTTTTATTAGTTTTTATATATTTTTAAAATTTTTAAAAAATAAAAATAATTATTTTATATCTAAAACTATTTAAATATTAAAAATTCATATTAAAATATTATAAAAAAAAATTTAAAAATTAATAAATCAAATCGAACCGATAAAATTCGATTTAAATCAAATTGGTTTATATGAAATATCAATTCAAATTTTAAAATTTTATAATATTATGTATTATCTAAAAAAATAAAATAAAATTTGATTCAATCATAACCGTTATCATCCCTATATATTAATATGAAAAATACAAAATATATTTTTTATTTTTATTAAATCTTCATATCTATTTATTTTCGTATTGCATATATATATTATTTAAAAGTCGTTTATCGTGGTTTAAATTATCCGTCCAGATCAAAATCATTCCTACATGAAAAATGCAAAATATATATTTTTTATTTTTATTAAATCCTCATACCTATTTATTTTCATATTGCATATATATATATATATATATATAGTTTAAAAGTCGTGTATCATGTTTTAAATATCCGTTCAAATCAAAATCATTCAGGGGTAGACCCCAGCCTCACCTATTTGGCCAAACAATAAAACAAAAATCTATATCTCTTTTCTCTTATAAGCCTTTTTGTGTATTTGTGTCTTCGACTCGGATTCGCTCACGCAAAAGAAGAAAAAAAAAAGCGTTCGTTCAAAACTAGCAACCCCTCCTTTTTTAGGCAAAACAATCTTCTTCCTCCTCAGTCCTTTCTCTTTGCTCTTTGAGGTGAGTTTAATAACCTCCTCAGCATGGGCGTATCTCGCCACCGCTACCACCAGACCGTCGTTGCCTTCACTTTTCTGTTATTTGCTACTGCTTCTGTCATCACTCTTTCTCAATTCGGTATGGACTTTAAATTCCTTCCTTTTTGGTTTAACTTCTGAACTTTGAATACATGTATATATAACCATTGACTCGGTCTTAACTCAGTGAGATTTTGTGTTTCTTTTTGCAGGCAGCGGGTTCCAGGAGAGAGAGGGGAGTAAGAAGAGAAATGGGTCAGGGGTGTTGGACCGGTTCTTGGCTCAGAAACGACTCGACGGCCCGGGTTCTTCACCACCTTCTTGTAGATCCAAATGTGGAAGTTGCTCACCTTGTAAACCGGTTCACGTCCCGATTCAACCAGGGTGTAGTATGCCTCTTGAGTATTACCCTGAAGCTTGGCGTTGCGAGTGTGGCCACAAGCTTTTCATGCCCTAAAGGAAAAAATAAAAAGAACAAATCAAATACACTAAAATTCTGACCTTTCTTTAAAAAAAGAAAGAAAGAAAGTTTAGTACTTGTAATATATTATTGCTATTTTGGTAACTTACATCGTTGGTTCTTTACTTCTTTCCATGTTTATATAATTTGCATTTCCTGTGAGAGACAAGAAAGCTTTGGGAATGTAAGTTATAATATGTAGGTGAGTTTACCAAGAGGGATCTCTCATCTCTCTCTCTCTCTTTTAGTTCTTCTACTTCTTCATCTTTCTCCTTTGCTGTTGATCTTTTTTTTTTTATCCTTTTACACTTGCATTGAAGCAAGTTTGTATGAAACAAATTGGAATTAGAGACTGTGATTAAGATTATGTTTTTTTTTTATATGAAAAAAACAGAAGCTGCTACTGTCTGTAATGTTAATTACTTGTAGTAGCATGCATATTATTCTCGTTAATTACTCCTTTTATAAGCACTTATTATTAGCTTTGAATTGAAATTAATCAATTCTGACACTGAAAATGAGATCTGTTCTAAGCTTTATGCTAATAGCCTTTTACTTTAGTTCTGTCATGACTCATGATTATTGCACGTATGTATGTAACCCAGATGCAGCCGTTTTTAGTTGTTAATCCCATTTTTGCACTTCCTAAAAAAATTAATTTTAAATATTTGACAGCATATTAAATATAATTTTTTTATTATTACGACGAAATATCTTTTGCCTACAATTCCGAAATGGCAGCAGTACTCTGATGATATTTCTTCCACAAATATCATGCAAAGTATGATTTGTGGTTAGAGTTGAGTGCAAAGTCCTTGATAGGCCAATTGGTGACGAAATTGCATGTTCAACTGACTCCTAAAATTTTTCCTTGGTTAACATCCAGTTAATAGAGTTAATATTTCTTGTACATGGCATTTTTTTTGGGGAAATTTCAATGGATTTTACATGAAAATGAAAACTTCACTTAATTATAAAGTTACCCATATAATTAACATATATCTTTAGGTTTTGAATGAAGAGTTCAATACAAAAAAAAAAAAAAATCGGAAAGGGTTTTATTTAGTTGTTGTTAAGTATACATATTTAATTAATGCTAAAGGATTCCATCATGCTGAAATTAATATTATCAAGAATTCAAGACTACCTTATGATCTCTCCTAAACATGTTCAAGTTAGGAAAAGGGGATGTGTTTCAAGTATGTGTGTTGATGAAAAGTGGCAATCAGCTATGTCTTGAAAGCTAGACTAGATAAGAAGCAATCTGCATGTGAATGATCAATAAGATGGGGATTCCAGTTCCATTATTTTCTGTTCTAAATAGAATTTGAAACTACAGTAGAGCATCAAAGGAGAACAATGATGGGGACATTTTGTTTGTTCCCTTCCTCATCTGAAACCTGGTTGTTTCTTTGTTTGTTTCCTTCTCATACTGTGCACACTTTTTCTTTTCTCTTCTTTCTCTTCCTATTCATAATCTCTTTCGCTGTTTAAGGGATCGATAAGACAGCATTCAATGATTTGTACCCTCTCTCAGAGGATTAAAATTTCCATATATATCCCGATTCAAGATTTTTTTTTTTTCAAGTATCCATATATACATAAAAAAAATTACGACAATTTTATTAATTTTATGAACGGATATAACGTTAAGAACTTTTTTATTTTAATTTTTAAAGAGTATCCAAGACATCGTAATTCACCATTTGGATCCACCACTGTAGCTACCCTACTGAATTCCTCAAATCTTCAATTACCTTTGCTTTGGGTCATTAGCTAGGGTAGTTTTGAAACGTACATGTCAAGTTTACCGTATGGTTTTACTACGCATTAACCATTTTCAGTCCTTGGGTTTTGGACACAAGATATGTTTCTTAAGTTTAAGAACCATTAACTCGATTTTGCTGCTCGCATGGAGTGCAACATGGACAGCAGCAATGTGCCTTGTGTTGGGAAGTGATGATCATCACAAAAAAAAAAAAAAGAAAAAGAAAGAAAGTAATTGTGATTGTTTAATCTCACCAAAAACACTTTGAGAATTGATTAAATTGAAGAATTCAAAAATATCAGTTATAATAGTTTGAAAGTATATTATTATCTTTTTCATTTTATTTTTATGTTATTTTTTTCACAAAATTAAAAAATTAATTTAATTTTAATATATTTTCTATTAAAATTTTGTTTTTTTATAAAATTAATGTTTTCAGAATTTTTAATGTTCAAAAATAAAAATAATTACAAAAAATAAATCTGAAATATGAAAAACTAAAAGTTTCATGTAAAAGAATCAGATGTAATTTTGAAACATCTGAGACTCTAATGAACAAAGAAAATTAAAAAAAAAATTAATTTATATTTATGCATGGTATATATAAATTAAGTTTTTGACTCAATTTTGGATTCACATAGTTTAACACTTCCAAACTCTTTATGGTAAAATTCATAATGATTGTCAACATATATATTTAGTTATGCATTTAAAACAAGAATCAAATAATTTTCAACTTGTTGCTACTATTCAACCATTTTTTTTTTTAATTTTACATAACTTTCCTATTGTATCATATATCATGTTTTCAAACATTACTAAATAAAGTATAATTTGAGTATAAATGTATAAGCTATTGCTAATTATAAAATATTTAAATTTATTCATTACAATTCAACTTTCTTTGGTCAACAATAGTGTGAGTTTCTGTCAATTTGAGTTTCCATTTGAGAGTGTGATGGGAGTCTTCTTATCATATCAGAACCTGTATTTTATGATTGAACCTTCAAATGGAGCTTTACTTATATTTTACTTCTATGGGCTGATGTTATTTCAATTGCTTGAGGAAAAAGAAAATTATTGGCATGTGGAATGTTTGCTAACAAGGGAACAAGGTGCTTTTTAAGCTCCTCAGAAAATCTTCTAATTAAAATTTGAATTTAATGTTATCAATTTTATTAGTATGTTTGAGGTACATTCTTGAGAAAGAAATGTTATCCCAAGGACCCAACCCCACCATTATTGTAGTTTTTAGGCAAAAAAATACTTCATTAATTTTCAATAATATTAAAAAAATAAAGAGAGAACTTCTCCAATAAATTTTTTGTTTTAAAACATGATTGCTATTATATTTCGATCATTTAATCAATATTTTGATTATCAAGTCAGCATCTATTAATCGTCGTATTGACAACTATATCGACTAATACAACAATTGATTAATATTGATTAAGTCAATTATCTACGTCAACACAAACTGAATATAAAAAATAAGATTGAGTCACAAGTAATAATTCATTTTGAATCTTTTGCTCTCTCTTTTCCAAATTTGAAGTAATCTTTTGGCACCTTCCTAACCATTCTCTTTGTAATAGATCATTAAAGTCATTCAAATTAGTCATCTCATCAGCCTTTTAGCAAAAATCCAATCACCAAATAAAAAAAACTATCAATAATTATATTACAGCTAGGATTACATCTTTTTTTCTTCATCTTGGAGGAAAAACAAAAGTTGTTCTCAACTCTTCCAGCAATGACTAATTTTCTTTCTCCTCCATGAAAGGAGAAAAGAGTGAGCTGTTCATTGGCGAGGGAAGAGAGATAGTGAAAGAAAATCTCAGGTAATAAATTCAGAACATACACACGAGGGGATTGGTGTCTTTCCTGCCATAACATCTAGGGTTGGAACATATGTTTCTGTTTGGTTGCATGTGGCAGTTTGTTTATCTGAAAAATGTATAGAATTTGTGGAAAAAGAGTGTGTTAAAAGGTTAAAAAAATTACTATTACAAGAAAAAAGTTAGAGCCCCACAGCATTTGCTTTAAAGGGGTCCCTACAAACCTTTATATCAATCAAAGGGACGATATTTATAGATGTAGTCAGAGACTTCCACTCCCAATTTTCCTTATTATGATGTCTTGTTCAACTCTCCCTTCACGAGACCTGACATTTTCTTATTGTAAAGTAACCTTTTTTTACAAAAAATAATTTTCTAACTAACATTTTTCCTTTGTCATATCCCACAACTTTAATCTATCTTTTTTTTTTAAACGAAATGCAACAATATAGATAAACTGATTCAACTCTCGGTGAAGATGAGATCAACGGCGGATCCTTTAAAGAACGTAGGGGTCATGCTCTCTCCAAAAATTTTAATTTTTTTTTTATATATGTTATTTTTATAATAATTGTAAAAATTTTTATAAAAATATTAGTTTGACCCTCTCAATTTTAAATTTGTTATATTGAAATATATTATTATTTATTCTATATATTTATATTGAATTAAAAAAATTATTTGTATGCAAATATTAAAACTCTTAATTTAAAAAATAATTATAATTCTTTAATTTTTATTTACTTATTATAAATAATTTTTAATTTAAAATGATTAATAAAATTTTCAACATTATATTTTAACAAACATGTAAATTTAATTTAATATATATGTAAGTGTTATAATAATTAAAATTGAATTGAAAAATATTGAATTGTGATTTTTTAATCAATTTTTTAGTATATTCTATATGCTCCTTTTATTTAAAAATTATTACATTTCAAAATAATTAATATGATGATTATTTGGTATGAGATAATTATTAAAAAATTATGATGATTTATACATGATTAGATTATTGTATTTGATAAGCATCCAATGATCTTACATGACAATAATATAAGATCTTCAAAAGATCATATACTTATACTGGAAGTGATTAATTCTCCTTTAAAAAAATAAAAAACTTTTATTACAAAAGTGAAATGATATGTAAAATTAATAATAATTAATATTATTAATTTTGTATGGGAATTAAAAACTTATTTATTTTTAAAATGATAATTATTTTATATTTTTAAATTAATATTCATTGTAACAAGTTTAAAAATAATTAGTGTTTTTTTATTTTTTAATGTTTTATATATAATATAATTTTTTGTTATGATTTTAATAGATTAATTTCATTTTTTGATTCAAATATTTTCTTACATAATTTATATTGTAAAGATTAGTTTATATATTAATAAATATATTTTTTAATTTAAAAATTATAAAGCAATAAAATATATTAACATTATACAAACATTATCTTTAAACAATATTAAAATAATTTGTGTAACTATTATAATATATATAATTTTTTTATACTTTTAAATAGAATAATATTAAATTCAATAATTTTTTTTCTTATAAATAAAGTTTCTTTTCTCTCGGATTATAACGTAGGTGGTAGAAATACCAGGAATTAAAATTCACTTTATTTATAAGAAAAAAGAAAGTGAATTGGTAAGACACGTCGACAAAAAGACGAGAGTGGGTGGAGTGGGGAAGAGGCTTGGGTTTTGGTGCCTTCAAAATAAATTCAAATCCCAAGGGAGAGTGTTGGTCATTTTGCCCATCATCTGTGGGGTATTTTCAGGAGCAGAGAGACTAAGAAATGACACTTGGAAATGATGTTTGATTTGACATGAATTATTGGGGATACTGTTGGACTAGGTGGTGAAAGGACTGCTCTTTCTTCATATCCAACTTCTTTATTTCACACAGTCATTTTATCTTGTACATTGTTTTTGAAAGTACAAACATAGCTCGTTAGGAATAGTAAATGTTAGTTGATTTGAATAATAAAGAATTCGGTTTTTTTTTTTTAAATAAAATTTTAATTTTAAATCTTATAGATTTGATTCTAGATTAATTAAAACTCAAATGATGATTTTATAACAAAGAATTTCAAAAAAAAAATCATAAAAAGAGTCTTAATTAATTAGAATAATAATCAATGGAAAAATTAAATTATAATTAAATGTTCTAGTTTCTATGTTTATTTTTCTTTTGTTGGTTAGAAAAAAATATTTTTATCTTCATTTTTTATATTTATACAAGTATAAAAATATATATTTATAATTAATAATTATATAATTTATGTAATCTATTAATAAATGTTAAATTCTTTAGATTAAATCCATGATAGCTTCAAATAATAGGAAAATTTAAACCTTGTTACTAAAATTTAATATTTTGTTAACAGATCATCCGTACAAAATATACTTAGCTTTCACTTTTCACTTTTGCAATCCTTGTTAAGGGTTGGTCCAAAAATCAGAATGGTCCAGGCCTTAGCAGGTTCACGAAAAAGCCTAATTTGGGTTGAGCCACGAAGTCGAAAGGCTTGCCTAGAGCTCCCACGAAAAAGACGGTACAGTTGAACCAAGCAAAGAGAAAAAAAGCCAGGGTATGGTAATGGGGTTTCAATTGTACACTGCAACTGATTCAAAAAATAATAATAAAAATGGGAAAATACCATGGCTATAGCAACCTACTTCAGATAAACTCGTCAACTTTACAAAAATGAGGTTTCCAAATGCTTTAACTCAAGTTCATAAGATCAGCAACCAGTTTTGTAAAATATCCAAGAGCACAATTGCCATTGGAATTATCCGCATAGAGGGCATTAACTAACCTCCATTTGCTCACCATCTTCAGTTTGTTCTGTTTGCTCATCAATCTGTTCATTATTTGCAGTTTCGGTTTCATTCCCATCCATATTTTTCTCGTCTGTAGTTTCTTCTTTATCCTTATTGCTTACTTCTTCAGCAGTTTTTTGTGCAGGAGGCTCCGGCAGCACCTCTACCACCAAATTAACCAGCTCTTCTAGTTGATCTCCAAATCGCTTCTCGGACTGCTCTATTATCTGGGAAGACAAGACACTAAACTAAGTAATGCAAGTGCCAAAGAAGACAGTTATTTGACAAACTCTTCTGCAAAGCAATTAAGCTCCAATGTCCGTATAAGGTACTATATTAAGAAAATACCACATACTATTTGGCATGAAAAAATGAACAAAATAAGAAGGCAATGCCGTGAGATGTCGTACTGTCAGCATAAGAGTTGAGAAACAAATTGCAGATCCTAATAAGACTGGTCATGGATGACTTGTAAAAGATAATGTTGCTCTAGCAATATTGGAATAGAAACATTGAAAAGAAAAGCTTTACCGGGTCGATTTCAACTAAAGCAGATGGTCTCAGATTGATGATATTGAGCACCTCAGCTTTTGCAAGTTTATACTTTTTACATCTTTCCAAGAATTCATTGACGTGTTCCTTTGTTTGATTGCATGCGGCACTCTCCACCAAATAATCATAGACCTAGAACATAAGAAGAAAACCAAGCAACAGATATAGTTTCACTTTTTTAATACCATGAGAACATAAATAGGAAAGGAAATCAGCATAACAAATTCAACCTTGAATTCAGATGGCGCTATTGGAAGATGGCGCTATTGGAACAATAACTCTTGTAGGATCCTTTGAAGCCCCTCTAGATCGTAGAAAGTCAAGTACTTCAAAGTTGGTAAGTGCACCAGCATTTGCTTCTTTTCTGCAACATACTTAACCTTCTTACACGTTTGAAGATAAACACTTCAAATTAAAAGAAAAGGAAAAAATGAGAAAAAAAAAGTTGCCAACAAAACTGGAGAAGCTAAAGCATCAAACTTAAGGAAACAAACTAAACACTAAGAAGGGAAGCACATACATCTTCATCCTCAAGGGCACTAGAGAAGAGAAGGATCAACCAAACAAAAGCAGTGTCAGCTGGATGGCTAGATCCTGCAAATGTGAAAACAGAATCAAATATATATATGTGTGTGTGTGTGTGACAAAATACACCATTTTTTCTAGTATTTTTCCACTTGTATTCCTAGCCTAATCAGTAAGAAGTACAGCAACTGCTGCAATGCAATAAATCAAGCAGCAAAAATAATAAAAAAACCTTGCTTAGCTTTCTAATATTCTATTGCTTATACCGATAACTGATAGGAATCAAGATGCCAAATTTTGGAATGGCCTACTGGGCATGTGATGAATGAAACACCTTCCAAAATGAACAACAATGGAACTGAGAAAGCAGAACAAGATCAATATTTCCTTGTTTAGATGTAAGTAGTAACAGTCTGGTTATATAAATTTATTATGCACAAAGACAGTAAAAACAAACTTCTTCATGTCATCATAAACGAACCAATGCACAAAAATTAAATTCCCTTCAATTAAAGTTTCTTCTTTCATTATATAAAAAAGAAAAGGCTTAGCTTGAAAGTTAACCACAAATACAATAACTTGAAACACAGAAAAAAAAAAAAGAAATACCCAGAAGGAAATTAAAAGCAAAAATAAACAAAGTTAAAATACCCAGAATTTTATACTCCTATGGTGTTTATTTTAGATTAAAAGAAAATAATTATAACAAAAAAAAAATTACTAAGAAGTAGAATAGTCAGCAATAAAAAGGAATGGATTTCCTAATACTTTACGAAAGTTAAAACAGTGAATGAAACGTCCTCATCACTGGTGGTCGGCTGGATGATTGGTGCTGGTGGCGCCGCCTATGAGATGGTGGTGAAGTTCCTGACAATGGGGATTGTAGTTTGTAGAGCAGAAGTGGGTGGCTCTGTTTTGGGCTTTTAGTTTTAGCTGCAGGAGTGCTGGTGGACTATAGGATATCGTATAGGACATTGGGCTTGATTATAGACCCGTGTTTAGTCTAATATTGGGCTTAACCAATGGACTATATTATACTCCAAAAGCAAATAAATCAAATAATTTCATTTTTTTTTAACTATGATTGATATTCGAACCGGAGAACCTCGGCTAATTAAAAAAATTAATCCGTGCTCAATTTGAGTTCGATTTATATTTGATTTATTAAGTTAAATAAGTTCGTTCGTAAATATTAAATAAATATGTTCACAACTATATATATATATATAAATAAACATATTTATGAATAATAAACAAATTATAATCAAATAAATTTAAATAAATAAATCTTAAATGTATATAAACGAACTCAGGTAAATATAAACGAACTTTAAAATAGAGTTAGAGTAAAGGATAAAATATAATTTTATTAATATTATTATACATGGACACCAAATGAATAATAAACAAATAAATTTTAAATTAATAAATTTTAAACGAATTTTAAATGAGTTTGTTTACGAATATAAACCAGTTAAAGAGATCTTTATTTAAATTTAGTTCATTTAATAAATAAATATAAAAATATTGTTTAAAATTATTTATTAAACTTAATAAATTAATATAAATAAATAAAAATCGATAATGTTCACAAAAAATTTATTGAAAACTTTATTCGTTTATAACCCAAAAAGGGTGGAATTTGTTACAAATTGTAAAAAATGTGAATGCAAAAAAATGTGGTATTTGATATTCCTTCCCACCTCTTCAGAATATAAAATGTCGGAAACCCATATCTTCATACTACTGTCAAATATATATGAGTGAAAATTCTTCAATGACACGAGTTAGAAGGAATAAAAATCTTTAAATTGCCCACACCAACATCACATGACAAAACAAAAAATAAAATTTAGGATTCTTACATAATTGCATGAGATGCAGCGAAATGGAGTGTAGGCAATAGCAACTATGGGGCTTTGATGGGGAATGGAGGTGATGTGATGAGGCTTCAATGGAGTACCTAGGTTTCGGCTTTAGTTGGAAAGAAAAAGGGAAGGTTTCGTTTTTTCATTTATCTCAGTTAAAGGGTATTTTGGATATAAAATAAATGACTTTACCAAGTAACCGCAAAGTAACTTTGCATAAATTCATTACAAAAAAATAAAGATTTAGTGGGTATTTTTTAACGGTATATTTAAATAAACGTCACAAAGTTTTACATTTTTATAAGTTTAATGACCTTTTTTTATAAAACACCACTAAATTTTTATATAACGACATTTTAATTTAAAAAATACCACTAAAAAAATATTTTTGTGGCATTTGTTGACCTAAACATTGTTATGTACTTTGACTTTTATAAATATAGCGGCGTTTATAATGTAAATGTCGCTAATAGGCATTTTTGAACTCCTTAAAAAACCTTCAAAGCACTAGAATGAGGGATTGAACCTAGAACCTTATGGTTAATAGACGTATACTCTAACCGATTGAGCTGCTTTAGTGTTTTTAGTAAAGGATTATTCAAGATGTTTTTAGCCAAAAAACACCTTGAATAATCCTCTATAATTTTTTATTTACAAATTTTTGAAGGTGATTATAGAAAAAAACGCCTTGAATAATCCCCTCATAAAACTTGAAAGGGATTATTGAAGGCCTTTTTTGTCAGAAAATGCCTTGAATAATGAGGTTATTCAAGGCATTATTCAAGGTATTTCTGGCTAAAAATACCTTCAATAATCTCCAATAAAAAATTGAAGTAGATTATTGAAGGTTGTTTTGATAAAAAATGCATTGAATAACTGATTATTCAAGGTATTTTTGGTCAAAAACGCCTTCAATAATTTCTTCATAAAAATTAAAAAAGATTATTAAAAGCATTTTTAGCTAGAAACATTTTGAATAACCCTATTATTCAAGGTGTTTCTAACAAAAAACTCATTCAATAATATGTCATTCAAGGCATTTCTAATAAAAAAATATCTTCAATAATCTCCAATAAAATATTAGAAGAGATTATTGAATGTATTTTTTATTAGAAACGCCTTGAATAACCTACTCAATATTGTTTACTATTGGCCAAAAGAAGCTATTCTTGAACAAATGCTTCATCGAAGAAGCCTTGAAAACCCGAGCCTTCTCCTCCTTGTGAAGAAAGAATCTTTCTATTATTTCTACTTTTTGAGTGATGAGTCAAGAAAAGAATCCACTCATGGTAGCCTTTATCTTTCAATTAAATAAAGTTATGGCATCTTTGTCTCTGACCTAGCCATTTTCTTAAGCCTTTTCAAAATGTTAGACGACAGAAGGTAGGGCTTACTCTTACTCAATTGCTAATATTGTTGATTTAACCTTTTTTTTTTACTGAAAAAAGTCTTTCCCACCCCATAGGCGTTTCTAACAAAAAATACTTTGAATAATCCTCTCATAGAAATTAAAAAAGATTATTGAAGGCGTTTTTGGTCAGAAACGCCTTGAATAACCCTATTATTCAAGGCATATATGGTTAAAAACGCCTTCAATAATCTCTAATAAAAAATTAGAAGGGATTATTGAAGGTATTTTTACTAGAAAACTTATTGAAAGAGGATTATTTAAGGTATTTTTGACAAAAAACACTTTGAATAATCTCTTCATAGAAATTAAAAGAGATTATTGAAGGTATTTTTGGTTAAAAACGTTTTGAATAATGGGCAAAAATGCTTTAAATAATAGGCAAAAATGTCTTAAATAATCTCTAAAAAGTTATTTTTAGTAACACAAAACTCCCCATTTTAAATGTATTTTGATGGCATTTTTAAAAGGAAATGCCGCTAAATAAGGTATTTGGTGGTGTTTTTAAAAAGGAAATGCCATTAAAATTTTTTTCAAATTTCTAACCCTGCCATTTCTGCCATTTCCAGTCATACGCATTTTACATTTTTTCAATCGATTTTTTGCTTTTTAACCTAATTTTTTTTATGGATTTCCTCTTTATTTACGGCCTTGGTCTTTTTGTTTTTCATGGATTTCCTCTCCACATAAATTTCCTCTTAGCAAGTAAAGTCTTGAGATGCTAAAATCGTTTGCAGTTTGCAGAGCTTAAAGAACTGACAGAGTTTGGGGCAAGGCTTGGTTTGTTGCGGAAATCGTTTGCAAGTTATAGTCAATAGAGATAAATTTCCTTTCTATTTATTTAGGTACACTCGAATCTTAGCTGTAGTTTGTCTCTCTTTTAAGATTTTTTTAGGCTAAAATCATTATAAGGAACAAATTGAAAGTAATAAGTTACATTTAATAAATTAAAATCATCTGTACTTTATGGTTCAAATTTGGTGTGGTATTGTGGTTTTAACCTAAAGTCAGCTGGCTTTGATGGCTAAAGTTTTGGGTTCCTTATAAAAGAAAACTCAACACCAAGAGTAAACATGTTGCACCAAGGGCATAATAATTTCAATATTAGTTCTTTCAGTCAATCCAAAGAGTCGAACAAAATTCAACTATGGCTCAAAGATATTGTTAAGGTGGTTCATTTCACCTTATTGTTAAGGATAAAAAAGATAGAGGTGTTTTAAATAGCTATTTATCAAATACTTTTTTGTCAAATGTTTTTTTGCTTTTGTTTGACTATTTATTTTCAATTTTTTTCTCATCTTGTATATTAATATGTAAACATACTAACATGTTTTTTTTTAATTTTCAGTTTGAGATTAAGGTTTGCTCATCTTCAATTGCTCCATTTTTATCAATCATGTCTGTGCCTATTAGTGTTTTGAATCTGTGAAGGTATTTCCCTTTTCAACAAATAATCACTTTTGATTAATTCAAGTAACTTGTTAGGATGTCTAAATTTGTTACTGATTTAAGTGTAATATTTAGTTTATTTTCATATAATTAATTATATAATTTTGGTTTAATAATGTAGCTAGTACTAAATGGATAAGAGTTAGATGCAAAATCAAGATTAAGTCAAGAGTACTAAGATGGAGTGAAAAATTTTCTTAATTTTGCATTTGATAATGCAAGTGAGGATAATATGATATTATGTCCCTGTTTGAGGTGTGCTAATATCGATTGACTAATCTATGAAGTTATTTTGAAACATTTAGTTTGTATTAGATTTATCTCAAGATATGTTAATTGATATTTTCATGGAGAGTTTATACCGTCAAGGTCAACGATTAGAATTTCTTCAACTTCAAGGGCTCCCCAACACTAACATGATCCTATTAGACAAGAAGATAAAGAATGTATGTTGCAGAATGCTTTTAACATTCATAACTAACATTTTCATAATTCGTCTCTTCGAAATAATGGATTTAATGAGGCAAATGTTGAAGTGAATGATTTTGGTGAACATGGGATAGGTGTAGATGACCTACAACTTAATAGAGAAGCATCAAAATTTTATAAGTTGCTTGAGGATATGAATAAAAAATTTTATGAGGGATTTAAGCATTCAAGGTTGTCTTTCTATGTGCCTTTTTTTTTTTCACTTGAAATGCTTATGTAGATGGACAAAAAACTCGTTGACTTTATTATTGGAGTTTATGAAAGAAATGTTTCATATTGCAAAAATCCTTGAATCTTGTGAGGATTCAAAAAAGATGATCAAGGAGTTGGGTTTTAGATATGAAAAAAATTCATATTTGTCCCAATGATTGCATGTTATTTGGGGTGATAAAAAAAATCAACAATCTTGTCATGTGTGTGGTAATTCTCATTGGTTGGACATAAATCTTGAAAAAAAGTTGAATAAGGATGATGATGATAAAGTCCATGTCAAAAAAAGCCTGTAAAAGTTTTACGATATTTTTTATTAATACCAAGACTTCAATGACTCTTCATGTCTTTCAAGACTACAGATTCTATGAGATGATATCATAATGAATGAATGGATGATGGATTATTGAGTCATCCTACTGATTCTTTGGCATGAGAATCATTTTACTATAGGTTTTCATACTTTGTTTTTTATCCTTGAAATGTTATGCTTAGACTAGCATCTGACGGATTCAATTCATTCAAAGTAATGAGTATTTCTTATAGTACTTGGTCAGTTGTATTGATTCCTTACAATTTGTCACCATGGATTGCCATGAAGCAACAATCATTTATTTTGTCTATGATAATTTCTAGAAGAAAAGTCTGAAAAATGATATAAATATCTACTTACAACTTTTGATTGAAGAGTTAAAGTAATTATGGGAAGGAGTTGAGACTTATAATGCTTCAAAAAAAACTTCAATATGCATGCTATCTTATTATGGACTATCAATAATTTTTTTGCTTATGCAAATTTATATGGTTGGAGCACCAAAGGTCATTATACTTATCCATGTTGTGCTGTATAGACATGTTTAAAGTGCTTACATAATGATAGAAAGTTTAGTTATATGGCACATTGTAGATAGTTATATGATAATTATCGATTTAGATTTCAAAAATATCTCTTTGATGGAATTGAAGAGTTAAGAAGAGCGACATTATCAATTATTAGGTTTGATATCCTATCAAAGTTAAAAGATAACAATTTCATTTATGAAAAAATGACTCAATAAAAAAAATGAGAGAGATCTTTGAAGGTATTCGGTCTTGTATTCTTCAAGTTAGTGATGCTGATACTCAAGTTGGTGATATTGATATTCAAGGTGATAAGGAGAAAGATGAAGAAAATGACCCCAATGAGTATAAGTTATGAAAAAAAGAAGTATATTCTTTGATTGCTTTATTAGAGATATAATTTATTATGTCATAACCTTGATGTGATGCATATAGAGAGGAATGTTTGCAAAATTTTATCAGGACAATACTTAATGTGAATAGAAGATCAAATGATGACTTAAAGAGTCGGCTTGACCTAGTTGACATGAGGATTTACCCTGGCCTTCATCCAAAGTTACTTCTTAATGGCAAATCCCAATTACCTCCTGCTTGTTTTAGGATGTCTAAAAGTTAGAAAGATGTGTTTTGTAAGGTGTTGAAAAATGTAAAAGTTTCGGATGGCTATGCGTCAAATATATCAAGATGTGTGAATTTGAAGGAATGAAAACTTTATTCATTGAAGTCACATGATTATCACATCCTGATGCTTGACTTACTTCCGCTTACATTACGTTCATCAATATCAAAACAAATTAATTTAGTTGTAATTGAATTAAGTAACATATTTAAAGCTCTTTGTGAGAAAGTTTTGAATATGGAAAAGCTTGACAAATTTTAAGATCGAGCTGCGATTACTTTATGCCATTTAGAGAAAATTTTCCTTCCAAACTTCTTCACTATTATTATGTATTTGGTTATCCACCTTTCATATGAATCAAAAGTTGGTGGGTTAGTTTATTATTGATGGATGTATCATATTAAAAGATATTATTTATTAATAAGTTGTTAGTGTTTATGATACTATTTAAAAAGGTATATGACAAATGTTTTATGCCTTAGGTTTTTAAGGAGGTTAAAGTCTTATTATCACAACAAACATTATTCGAAAGGTTCTATTATTGAAGGATATTTAACAGAAGAGTGTATGACATTTTATTCTCGATATTTGAAAGATGTTGAAACAAAATTTAATAGACCATCGAGTATAAACCCTTTGGAGGGAAATGTTGACTACTATAATATAATTAATGACGTCATTGAGTTGGATTATTATGACAAGAGGAAGGTTGTCTTATTTTGGTGTGATTAGGCTTATGTGAATAGTGTGATGGGAATTAAGAAAGATCAATTTAGATTTAAAATCGTGAATTTTTCTCAATTAAAAATCTATTTCCTAATAAAAAAACGATTTTTTTACTTCAATCAGCCATATCTATTGCAAAAAATCTAGTAAATCGTGGCAAAATCAAGCACATGAAACTAAAATTTTAGTTTGTTAGAAAAGCTGAAAAAGAACAAGAGGTGAAAATGGTTTAGTGCAGATGTGAAGATAACATGGCTGATATACTCACCAAAATATTTTATACTTGTTTAATTTCTACGTACTTTTGTTTTTTTGCCTTGTTTGTAGTATAAGAGTGCAAATTTTCTTTTCTTAGCATTTCATCAGTCTATTTGTGCCTATGTACTTTCAATTTTGTTGTTGGACATGATATAATGAAAATGATTTAAACTTTACCATTTTCATTAACAAAGTCTTATGTGAAATATTTTATTTCATTAATTTTTGTATATCGATAAATTTGGAAATATAACACAAATTCTCAGATTAACATTAATATACTATTTGGTTAAATATTTTAATTTTTTTTCAATAATCAACGAAATTGAAAATACAATGATAAAAATAAAAAGTTAGTGTAAAATTCAATGAAATTGAAATATAAAGTATAGCAACTTGATTCCAATTCGGCTCAATTATGTCTCTAACCATGACAACTGATTTAGAGCATGTTTTAATTTGCTTAAGAGACAGAAAAAGACGGCCATGCCCAGTGGTGGCTAGGATTGAAGCAATGTTTTAATTATCTTCTTGACTTAGATGGTTAAAACTTACTAATTTGGTTGAAAAGAAAGATCTTACATCATCAGCTTTATCTTATTTGCAGACACTTGGATTGATTCATTAAGCAAAAGAGATTTAACATTCAACAAACATCCCTTGAATCATTTCTGAACATCGAATTGAGAGCCTTGAAGCTTGAATTAGGATAGAATTCATGGCTCATAATCATCAAAAGGCTACTACTAGCCTATATAATACATATATTTTACATATGAGATCGCAACATGATGATAGAAGAAATGATTACATATATTTAGATTTGAGTTTCAAATCTATTGAATAATCTTTTAAAGACACTGCATAAACCAATTGAGCTAATATTTAACCAAGCTATATTGAAGTGTTAATCAAGAAATTCAATGGTTTTAAGCTCCACCGGTGCAGTTTCATGCCCATCTCTTATAGCAATCAAGTCGGTGTTATCTCCATTTAGATAAGCTTTCATGAAAGCAACAATAACTCCTCCAACAAACCTCCTCATGGGCTCTCTAGCCTTCCCATTTTTGCACAAACAATATGATGAACGTCCTCTGATCCCTTTAGTATCATCATCCAACATATCAAGATGACCATAGTCCTTGGCAACAAAATGACAAGCCGGTTTTTTACATTCTTTAAAAAAATCTTCATGGTTAACTCCCTTGGGAGCACAAGGTGGGAACAAAGGATTTCTTTTCACTTCACCAAGGCCCGAACCGATAACCATCACTGCCATATCAAGATTAAATGAATGAGGAACATAGGTGAGTACCGGAGGAGGCGTTTGTTTCCCTTTATCCATTCCATCAACCGGGTCTACACCTATTAAGGCTGAAAACTTTAATGTAGTCATTGCTTTCTGCAGAGCCAATGCAAAAGCAACTTTGCCTCCTCGACTGTGGCCAGCAAGTCCAAGCTTGCTTAAATTTGGCTTAACATCAAGTGGAAGCAAGGCTTGGAGTGCTCCATTGGATAACCAATTGGTTATTGCAGCTGTGGACTTGATCTCATCGGTTGCATCCGGTCCAGCCACGGTATACAACTGTTGGAGTATAAATTATGAAGAAATGGGTGTGATTCAAAAGCAGAACAGCAATTGAAAATTATTACATTGTTGATTTTGTGTTTGTTTTTGTTTTCCTATATCAACAGTAAGAAAAGCAGAATCATCAGAAATACAGAAATAATTGAATTATCTGGACCCTCTGGCTAATCTACTGCTAATTACATCACGTCATAATCATTAATGTTGGTGCCACAATTCCCCTTTCAACGTTGAGCAAAGAAAACAGGTCAAGCTTTTCACACTTGCTTGTTTTGGCTTATTGGCTAAGTTAAACAAAACAGTGTCAGCCTGGTTTGACTGTTTGGTTGGTTACACTAGGTAATTTCAAAATTCAGAATATGTGGACTACAACAACTTCAAAGAAATTTGACCTCAAAGTGGGGAAAATTGTGGACCCTTGAAACACAATCCATACATAAAAGGCCTCTAAATTTCTTTAATTTCCATCATGTTCATGGCTGTCAAAGTTTGAACTACTTCCCCAATTGCAGAAAAAATCAAGATTATCAGTGGGAAAATTAAAACAATCACAATTTTCTTCCGCAACTATGTACATGAAAAAAAGGGTTAAGATCATAACACAAATTGTGGACCCTTGAAACACAATCCATACATAAAAGGCCTCTAAATTTCTTTAATTTCCATCATGTTCATGGCTGTCAAAGTTTGAACTACTTCCCCAATTGCAGAAAAAATCAAGATTATCAGTGGGAAAATTAAAACAATCACAATTTTCTTCCGCAACTATGTACATGAAAAAAAGGGTTAAGATCATAACACAAATAAGCTTATGCATGGGCTAGGCATAAAGGAAAAGAAAGCAGATTAGCCTGTAGGCCTATACCTGAGGAGCAATGACAATGAAGCCATGGGAAGCAACATGTTGGAGGAGCTGAGTGTAGAAAGAGTTGTAAAGAAGGTAACCATGGAGGAAAATAAGTAGTGGGAATTCCCCCATTTCAGAAGGCGTGGCAATCAGAAGTGGCTTTGGGGCTGGAACAGGCAGTGAAGGAGTGGTGACTGAGTCCACCTTTTTAAGCACAGTGCTGTAGCTTCCAGACCCGAAAACATTTGCAGCAGAAGACGTTGTCGGAGCAGACATGACTTCCACTCTTTCTTGCTTCAGCTAGTTCCTTTACTTCGTTCCTATGTTTGTTTGTTGTTGTAGATTTATGGGATTAATGGGATAAGTTTCTTTTATTGTATGACATTTGGCATCCCTAGCCTTACCCTTTTGTAGCTATGTCAATGGCCTACGGAGAAGGTAGATATATATATTTTTTATTTGTAGTTGAGTAAATCCAAAGCTGGCTGAGAGTTAAACTTTGGGCCTTAATTGCATTATCTTTGTTTGGGCTTCAAAATCTAGGCGGTTGTGTTTCTCTTGGGTCAAATTTTGTTGGGAAAAAACTTGGATAAAATTATTTAGATAGAGTTCGTAAAGTTTTTATTAAAAATAATTAAATAAAATTAAAATTAAAAGTTAAAATTGATATATTAAAAATTTTATTATATAAATTAAATAAGTAAAATTTTAAAAAATTTTAATAAATTTTGATATATATTTTTTAAATAAATATTTTTAATAAAAATATTGACAAAATTTTAACTTTGAATAAATTTCGATTGAATTTAAATTATAAATAATTTTTTTATATTATTAATCTTTACATTGAACCTTATCAATTTAAATTTTTTATTAAAATTTTTATTAAATTATTTTTAAATAAGAATCTTACATGCTTCACGTAAAAAAAATTTTATGTAAGTTTTGTCTGATTTTTTTGACAACAGAAATATCTTCCTTTTGTCTTCATGTGAGATGCAATGAATGTTTCTAATGAGAGAAACAAAGGTGAAATTTAAATAGCGTCAACGAGGAACTTGATTTGATTAATTTCTCTAACTATATACTTTAATATTTACATAGTTATTGAAGATGGAAATTACTTTTTTTAGTTTTTTTTTATAAGTTAATAGATAAATTATTGAAGTGAAAATTGACATTAATATTATTTATTATCATAACGTGTTTAGAACCATTAAATGAATTTAAAAACAAATAGAGTTACCAATAATTTTTTTTTGATTTTATGTGATTAATCATCTATTAAGATTTTATTTTTTTAATAAAATCTTAAAATTAATTAAAATTTATTAAAAAGATATATTTTTTTGGGCTTACAAAAACAATTTGAGCTCAAATGTTGGTTACGAGTAAAAAAATATTAACATTTTTATACCATCCGTTAAAAAATGATATTAATTAATTACGTATTATCTTTTAATTTTGATCTTTAAAAATAATTTCCTTGACTATTTTTATTTCTACTTTTGTTACTTCACTTTTTTTTTTTTTAAAGATTAATCTAATTTACTTAAAAAAAATAAGTTAGAACCTTGATATCTAAAAAACTCTTAAAATATTCCAGTACGTTAGTCACATTGTAAGAATTTTTCTTACCTAAGAGTTTATTAAGAATCACTACTCGAATTTCTATAGAATCTCCTCTTCAAAAGTTTGTATTTATTTTTCATAAAAACAATATCATGCATGCAATGAAAAAGATAATATATTAGTGCACACATTTTATTTTATTTTATTTTTTTAAAATTCAGTGGTTGCTTTTCATTATTACAATTATTATTATTTTTTTGGAAGGAAAGAAAATTTTTTATCATATTAAAAATTTTTTATAAATACTTCAATATATTGATAATATTTAAAAAAATTTTCTCACTTCGAGATTTTTAAAGTATTATACTCGGAATACCTTAAAAATGGGATAATACCATGGCTATAGCAATCTACTTCAGATAAACTCGTTAATTTTACAAAAATGAGGCTTCCAAATGCATTAACTCAAGTTCATAAGATGAGCAAACCAGTTTTGTAAAATATCCAAGAGCACAATTGCAATTGGAACTATCCGCATAGAGGGCATTAACTAACCTCCATTTGCTCACCGTCTTCAGTTTGTTCTGTTTCATGCTCATCAATCTGTTCATTATTTGCAGTTTCGGTTTCATTCCCATCCATATTTTTCTCGTCTGTAGTTTCTTCTTTATCCTTATTGCTATCTTCTTCAGCAGTTTTTTGTGTAGGAGGCTCCGGCAGCACCTCTACCACCAAATTAACCAGCTCTTCTAGTTGATCTCCAAATCGCTTCTCGGACTGCTCTATTATCTGGGAAGACAAAACACTAAACGAAGTAAGGCAAGTGCCAAAGAAGACAGTTATTTGACAAACTCTTCTGCAAAGCAATTAAGCTCCAATGTCCGTATTAGGTATTATATCAAGAAAATACCACATACTATTTGGCATGAAAAAATGAACAAAATAAGAAGGAAATGCCGTGAGATGTCATACTGTCAGCATAAGAGTTGAGAAACAAATTGTAGATCCTAATAAGAATGGTCATGGATGACTTGTAAAAGATAATGTTGCTCTAGCAATATTGGAATAGAAACATTGAAAATAAAAGCTTTACCGGGTCGATTTCAACTAAAGCAGATGGTCTCAGATTGATGATATTGAGCACCTCAGCTTTTGCAAGTTTATACTTTTTACATCTTTCCAAGAATTCATTGATGTGTTCCTTTGTTTGATTGCATGTGGCACTCTCCACCAAATAATCATAGACCTAGAACATAAGAAGAAAACCAAGCAACAGATATAGTTTCACTTTTTTAATACCATGAGAACATAAATAGGAAAGAAAATCAGCATAACAAATTCAACCTTGAATTCAGATGGTGCTATTGGAACAATAACTCTTGTAGGATCCTTTGAAGCCCCTCTAGATCGTAGAAAGTCAAGTACTTCAAAGTTGGTAAGTGCACCAGCATTAGCTTCTTTTCTGCAACATACTTAACCTTCTTACACGTTTGAAGATAAACACTTCAAGTTAAAAGAAAAGGAAAAATGCAAAAAAAAAAAGTTGCCAACAAATTGACTGGAGAAGCTAAAGCATCAAACTTAAGGAAACAAACTAAACATTAAGAAGGGAAGCACATACATCTTCATCCTTAAGGGCACCAGAGAAGAGAAGGATCAACCAAACACGCGAAAGCAGTGTCAGCTGGATGGCAAGATCCTGCAAATATGAAAACAGAATCAAATATATATGTGTGTGCGTGTGTGTGACAAAATACACCATTTTTCTAGTATTTTTCCACTTGTATTCCCAGCCTAATCAGTAACAAGTACAGCAACTGCAGCAATGCAATAAATCAAACAGCATAAATAATAAAAAAAACCTTGCTTAGCTTTCTAATATTCTATTGCTTATACTGATAACTGATAGGAATCGAGAAGCCAAATTTTGCAATGGCCTACTGGGCATGAGATGAATGAAACACCTTCCAAAATGAACAACAATGGAACTGAGAAAGCAGAACAAGATCAATATTTCCTTGTTTAGATGTAAGTAGTAACAGTCTGGTTATATAAATTTATTATGCACAGAGACAGTAAAAACAAACTTCTTCATGCCATCATAAACGAACCAATGCACAAAACTTAAATTCCCTTCAATTAAAGTTTCTTCTTTCAATATATATAAAAGAAAAGACTTAGCTTGAAAGTTAATCACAAATACATTAACTTGAAACACACAAAGAAAAAACCAAAGAAAAAGAAATACCCAGAAGGAAATTAAACTAAAAACTAAACAAAATTGACATACCCGAATTTTATAATCCTATGGAGTTTATTTTAGATTAAAAGAAAGTAATTATAGCAAAAAAAATTACTAAGAAGTAGAATAGTCAGCAACAAAAAGGAAAGGATTTCCTGGTAATTTACGAAAGTTAAAACCGTGAATGAAACGTCCTCATCACTGGTGGTCGGCTAGATGATTGGTGTTCGTGGCGCCGCCTACGAGGATGGCGGTGAAGTTCTTGACAATGGGGATTGTAGTCTGTAGAGCAGAAGTGGGTGGCTCTGTTTTAGGCTTTTAGTTTTAGCTGCAGAAGTGCTGGTGGAATATGGGATATCGTATAGGACATTGGGCTTGATTATAGACCCATGTTTAGTCTAGTTTGGGCTTAACCAATGGACTGCTATACTCCAAAAGTAAATAAATCAAATAATTCCATTTTTTTTTAGCTATGATTGATATTCGAACCGGCGAACCTTGGCTTTGGAGTCTATCTTAAACAAAACATAGTGCTGAAACGAATCATACATAAACGATAGCATGCATGTATGAGATTTGTACGTGTCTTTGTGATTTATTTATTTATTTTTAAAAGTGTTTGTATTTGATAAAAAAATTATTTTGTTCGTATATATTTGATTCATTTAAATAATAAATTGTTTACGTTTGATTCGTATTTAATTTAATTAAATTAAACAAATTAGCTTATAAATATTAAATAAATATATTCACAAATATTTATAAATGAATATATTTATGAATAATAAATAAATTATAATCAAATAAATTTAAACAAATAAATCCTAAATGTATATAAACGAATTTAAACAAATATAAATAAACTTTAAAATAAAATTAAAGTAAATGATAAAAATATAATTTTATTAATATTATTATATACGAACAATAAATAAATAATAAATAAACGAATTTTAAATGAATGAGTTTTAAATGAATTTTAATGAGCTTGTTCACCAATATAAACTAAGAATCAGATTTCTATTTGAATTCAGTTTATTTAATAAGCAAATATAAAAATATTATTCAAAATTATTTGTTAAACTTAATAAATAAATATAAAAAAATAAAAATCGATAATGTTCACATCTTATTTAAGATTATTTTTTAAGTTTAATAAATAAACATAAATAAATAAAAACCGATAATATTCACAAAAAATTCGTTGAAAACTCTGATAGTTTATGCTATAGTATTTGTAACAAATTGTAAAAAATGTGAATGTAAACAAAGGTGGTGTTTGATATTCCCTCCCACCCCTTCAGAATATCAAATGTCGCAAACCCAAGTCTTCAAACTACTGTAAGAAAGAGGGGTAAAATATATATGAGTGAAGATTCTTCAATGATACGAGTTAGAAGGGATAGAAATCTTGAAATTGCCCACACCACGTCACATAGCAAAACAGAAAAAAATTGAAGATTCTTACATCGCTGGCTGAGATGCAGCGAAATGGAGTGGAGGCGATAGCAACTATGGGGCTTCAATGGGAAATGGAGGCGGCGTGGTGAGGCTTCAATGGAGTACCTAGGTTTCGGCTTTAGTTGGGAAAGAAAAAGGGAAGGTTTCGTTAGGTTTCGTTTCTTCATCTATCTCAGTTAGAAGGGTATTTTGGATTTGAAATAAATGACTTTACCAAGTAACCGCAAAGTAACTTTGCATGGTTTTCACTTCAATCAACCATAACTACTGCAGAAAATCTAGTAAATCGTGGCCAAATCAAGCTCATGAAACTAAAATTTTAGTTTGTTAGAGAAGCTGAAAAGAACAAGAGGTGAAAATGGTTTAGTGCAGGAGTGAAGATAACATGGCTGATATACTCACCAAAATATTTTTTACTTGTTTAATTTCTACGTAATTTTGTTTTTTTGCCTTGTTTGTAGTGTAAGACTGCAAAAATTCTTTTCTTAGCATTTCATCAGTAGGGATAACAACGGATCATGATGAAATTTTTATTCGTCTTAAATTCGATCTGATTTTATAATCATAAAATTTGTATCTATATTCGATCCGAAAATATTTTTATTTTTTTATATCCGAATCTGATATTATATAAATTGTATCCGATCCAATCCGAAATTAATAAAATATTATTTTTTAAATATAAATATATAAATATATATAAAAATTAAAAAATAATTAAAAATAAAATTTTACATAATATTAGATCGGGTCAGGTTTGCTTAAAATTCGAATCCGACTTGACCCAAAACCCGATTTAAAAAAGAAATTGCTCCTATAAAATTAGATCGAATCGAAACCGTTAATTCCGAGTTGGGCTACCAACCCTATTCATCAGTTTATTTTTGATTATGTACTTTCAATTTTGTTGTTGGACATGATATAATGAAAATGATTTAAAATATACTATTTTCATTAACAAAGTCTTATGTGAAATATTTTATTTCATTAATTTTTTTCTAAGATCAATAAAATTGGAAATATAACACAAATTCTCATATTAACATTGATATACCGTTTCGTTAAATATTTTAATTTCTTTTTTCTTCTTCAATAATCAACGAAATTCAAAATACAATGATAAAAAAAAAATCAGTAATAAAATTCAATGAAATTGAAATATAAAAGTATAGTAACTTAATTTCGATTCGATTCAATTACGTCTCTAACTGTAACAACTCATTTAGAACATGTTTTTATGTTAATACTTAAGAGACAAAAAAGACAGCCACGCCCAGTGATGGCTAGGATTGAAGCAATGTTTTAATTTTCTTGAATTTGATGGTTAAAACTCGTTAATTTGCTTGAAAACAAAGATTTTATATCATCAGCTTTATCTCATTTGCAGACATTTGAATTGATTCATCAAGCAAAAGAGTTTTAACATTCAACAAATATCCCTTGAATCATTTCTGAACATCAAATTGAGAGCCTTGGAGCTTGCATTAAGATAGAATTCATGACTCATAACCATCAAAGGGCTACTACTAGCCCATATACTACATATATTTTACATATGAGATCGCAACGTGATGATAGAAGAAATGATTACATATATTTAGATTTGAACTTCAAATTTATTGAATAATCTCTAATCTCTTAAAGAAGACTGTATAAATCAATTGAGCTAATATTGAACCAAGCTATATTGAAGTGTTAATCAAGAAATTCAACGGTTTTAAGCTCCACCGGTGCAGTTTCATGCCCATCTCTTATAGCAATCAAGTCAGTGTTATCTCCATTTAGATAAGCTTTCATGAAAGCAACAATAACTCCTCCAACAAATCTCCTCATGGGCTCCCTAGCCTTGCCATTTTTGCACAAACAATATGATGAACGTCCTCTGATCCCTTTAGTATCATCATCCAACATATCAAGATGACCGTAGTCCTTTGCAACAAAATGACAAGCCGGTTTTTTACATTCTTTAAAGAAATCTTCATGGTTAACTCCCTTGGGAGCACAAGGTGGGAACAAAGGATTTCTTTTCACTTCACCAAGGCCCGAACCGATAACCATCACTGCCATATCAAGATTAAATGAATGAGGAACATAGGTGAGTACCGGAGGAGGCGTTTGTTTCCCTTTATCCATTCCATCAACCGGGTCTACACCTATTAAGGCTGTAAACTTTAATGTAGTCATTGCTTTCTGCAGAGCCAATGCAAAAGCAACTTTGCCTCCTCGACTGTGGCCAGCAAGTCCAAGCTTGCTTAAATTTGGCTTAACATCAAGTGGAAGCAAGGCTTGGAGTGCTCCATTGGATAACCAATTGGTTATTGCAGCTGTGGACTTGATCTCATCGGTTGCATCCGGTCCAGCCACGGTATACAACTGTTGGAGTATAAATTATGAAGAAATGGGTGTGATTCAAAAGCAGAACGGCAATTGAAAATTATTACATTGTTGATTTTGTGTTTGTTTTTGTTTTCCTATATCAACAGTAAGAAAAGCAGAATCATCAGAAATACAGAAATAATTGAATTATCTGGACCCTCTGGCTCATCTACTGCTAATCACATCACGTCATAATCATTAATGTTGGTGCCACAATTCCCCTTTCAACGTTGAGCAAAGAAAACAGGTCAAGCTTTTCACACTTGCTTGTTTTGCCTTGTTGGCTAAGTTAAACAAGACAGTGTCAGCAAGGTTTGACTGTTTGGTGGTTACACTAGGTAATTTCACAATTCAGAATATGTGGACTACAACAACTTCAATGAAATTTGACCTCAAAGTGGGGAAAATTGTGGACCCTTGAAACACAATCCATACATAAAAGGCCTCTAAATTTCTTTAATTTCCATCATGTTCATGGCTGTCAAAGTTTGAACTACTTTCCCAATTGCAGAAAAAAATCAAGATTATCAGTGGGAAAATTAAAACAATCACAATTTTCTTCCGCAACTATGCACATGAAAAAAAGGGTTAAGATCATAACACAAATAAGCTTATGCATGGGCTAGGCATAAAGGAAAAAGAAAGCAGATTAGCCTGTAGGCCTATACCTGAGGAGCAATGACAATGAAGCCATAGGAAGCAACATGTTGGAGAAGCTGAGAGTAGAAAGAGTTGTAAAGAAGGTAACCGTGGAGGAAAACAAGTAGTGGGAATTCCCCCTTTTCAGAAGGCGTGGCAATCAGAAGTGGCTTTGGGGGTGGAACAGGCAGTGAAGAAGTGGTGACTGAGTCCACCTTTTTAAGCACAGTGCTGTAGCTTCCAGACCCGAAAACATTTGTAGCAGAAGAAGTTGCCGGAGCAGACATGACTTCCACTCTTTCTTGCTTCAGCTACTTCTTTTACTTCGTTTCTATGTTTGTTTGTTGTTGTAGATTTATGGGAGTAATGGGATAAGTTTCTTGTATTGTATGACATTTGATATCCCTTGCCTTACCCTTTTGCAGCTATGTCAATGGCCAACCAGAAGGTAGATATTTTTTTTAATTCGGCGTTGAGTAAGTCCAAAGCTGGCTAAGAGTTAAACTTTGGGCCTCGATTGCATTATCTTTGTTTGGGCTTCAAAATCTAGCCGGTTGCGTTTTTCTTGGGTCAAATTTTGTTGGAAAAATATTTATACGAAATTATTTAGTCGGAGTTAGTAAAGTTTTTATTAAAAATAATTAAATAAAATTAAAAATTAAAATCTATAAATTAAAAGATTTCATTACATAAATTAAGTGTATAAATTTTTAAAAAAATTTTAATAAATCTTGATATATATTTTTTAAATAAATATTTTTAGTAAAAATATTTATATAATTTTTATTTTTAAATAAATTTTGATTAAATTTTAATTATAAACAATATTTTTAATAATTTTTTTATATATTATTGATCTTTACATTGAACCATATCAATCTATCAGTTTGAATTTTTTATTAAAATTTTTATTAAATTATTTTTAAGTAGGAACTTTACATGCTTCACGTAAAAAATTTTATGTCAATTTTGTCTAATTTTTTTTTTACAACAAAAATATCTTCCTTTTGTCTTCATGTGAGATGCAATGCATGTTTCCAACGAGAGAAACAAAGGTAAAATTCAAATAGCGTCAACGAGGAACTTGATTTGATTCATTTATGTAATTATATACTTTAATATTTATATAGTTATTTAAGATGGAAATTACTCTTTTTAGTATTTTTTTATAAGTTAATGGATAAATTATTGAAGTGAAAATCGACATTAATATTATTTATTCTTGTAACGGTTTTAAAACCGTTAAACGAATTTAAAAATAAATAGTCAACACCAATATTTTTAGACTATATACGATTAGCCACCTATTAAGACTTTACTTTTTTAATAAAATATTAAAATTTATTAAAATAATTTTTTTGGCTTGTAAAAGCAGTTTGGGTTCAGGAGTCAGTTACGCGTGAAAAAAGATTAGCACTCTCATGACACACATTAAAAAATGGTACTAATTAATTATGTATTATCCTTTCATTTTGATAAAAATATCTCAATTTTGATCTTTAAAAATAATTCTCTTAACTATTTTTATTTCTACTTTTGTTACTTCACCTTTTTTTTATTTTTTAAAAGATTAATCCAATTTACTTAAGAAAAATAAATTAGAACCTTGATATAAAAAAAACTCTTAAAATGTTTTAGTATGTTGGTAACATTAAAAGAAATTTTTCTCACCTAGAGATTTTTTAAGAATCACTACTCAAATTTTTATGGAATCTCATCTTCAAAGGCTCGTATTTATTTTTCATAAAAACAATATCATGCATGCCATGGGAAAGATAATATATTGTTGCACACATTTTATTTTATTTTATTTTATTTTAATTCATTGGTTGTTGTTTTTCATTATTACAATTATCATTGTTATTTTTTTTGGAAGGAAAGAAAATTTTTTATCATATTAAAATTTTTTTATAAATACTCCAATACGTTAGTAATATTTAAAAAAATTTTCTCACTTATAAATTTTTAAGACATCACTACTCAGAATACCTTAAAATTTCATCATTGTGCAAAAAGTTTCTTTTCCATCATTCTTTATTATTTTCTTACTTTAATTGATTTTTATTTTATTTAATAAATTTTTAGTTAATTTTTACTTCATTTAATAAATTATTTTATTTTATTTTTTTAATTTTTTATAAACACTCAAATTCGTTGGTAGTATTTAAAAATCTCATTATAAGAAAAAAAATCATTTTTTTCTAATTTTTTATTATTAATTCTAGTTAAAACTTTTTATTTTATGGAAAAGGAAGGAAATATTTTTTATTATTATTTTATTTATTACTCTTTCAGTTTTTTGTTTTTATTTTTAAGGAAAATTTTGTATTTTTAATTTTATTTTATAACGAAACTTTAAAATTATCAAAATTTTAAACTCTTTTCTTGTATAAAAAAATGTATTTCAATACATAAAAATATTGAAAGACATAATAATAACAAGGAGATAAATTGCTAAAATAAATAAATAAATAAATAAAATAAAATAAAATAAAATAAAAATATAGAAACATAAAAAAAATGAACTGGATCGGTCAACAATCTAGGGTAGTTCGCGAATGGTCTGAAGCGATTTTTTACGGTTTAGGTCGATCTAGAGCGTTTTTAGGTAATTTAAACCGGTTCAAATATAGTTCAATACTAGTTTGATCAGACCAATCAATAAGGCTAATAGAGGCATGGGTCTTCAGGTTGGGTTGATCAGAGACACGAGTCTTTCTAGGTAAAACGATGTCATTTTATTTGTCTTTTTTTTAAACTATAAAAAAGCCTTTTTTTAAAATCATTTCTTTTTCTTCCCAAAAAAAAATTTCAACAAAAACTCTAAAAAACTTATAGCCCTCTCGTCAGTGAGCCAAAATCCAAAAAATGATCGATCATCGCCATGCTCCACTGTCACTGTGTCGGCCGTTGTTCTGGTGGTCAAAAACTCCAAAAACCACCAAAATACTCTTTTAAGCCTCTTAATTCTCGTTCTAAATCCTATCTTTCAAAAAACCCTCTCCAAATGCAAATCTGCCCTTCAAGACTTTGGTCGAAAGCTTATCCCTTTTTTTTGTTTTTTTTTGTTTGGTTTTCAGTTTTATTGTTTCTTAGCTTCTTTTTTTTTTTAGCATTGGCTCCTCGTTCCAGGGGTTGTGGATGTGGTTTTTGGTTTTTTTGTGTTTTTTTCTATTTTATTTTAGACATGTTGAGTAGAATGGTTTTTTTTATAGAGGTTTTTTTTTTTTGGCAAAGATTTTCTCTGTTTTCTCTCATTTCCTCATAAGGGTGCTTAAACTATAAATTTATAGAGTTGGGAAGAGGGATGAAATCCCAAGATATCTAGGATTTTTTTGGGGTTCAAAGGTTTGTCGGAGGCCTCTTCACTGCCACAACAGCTACTGTGTTTTAGTCATCTGTTTTTTTTTTCCATTTTAGCCTTAGCCAAGTTTCTTGAAAGCTTGCCTTACCTACCATGGCTAAAAAGGGGAAAGCAAGCCACATGAAGCTTTTAGGGAAAAGGCTACGGTAGAAAGGCTCGTGGGTGCCAATGCCATGCATAACACCTACACTCACAGGTCTTTTCCTTTTTTCAATTAATTTTATTATAATTTCTTTTTTAGTTTAATAAACTAAACAAACAAAATTAAACTAAAAGCTAGATAAATTGAAAAATATGGGCCCTTACATGGGTTTTAATTTGGGCTTTGACTTTGCGTCCACTATCCATTCAATTAAAATCAAGGTCCACTTTTGATAATTTGGACAAAATTGGATATCTACAGCTGCCACTCTTTGCGCGTTATTGAGAATAAAGAATAGGGTAAAGATAAAGATAATGATTTTATTTGGAGTCAAAGGAAAAAAATTTTTTTGGTTTTTTTGAATTTTTTCTTGCTCTTTTTTATGCTCTTCTCATTAGAGGCTTGACAATTTTAAAAGCAAAATAATGAAAGGCTCTTCTCATCAAAAGTTTGACCATTTTAAAAACAAAATAATGAAAGGCTCCTCTCATCAGAGGGTTGACAACTTTAAAAATGAAATAACAAAAGGCTCTTCTATTAAATGCCTGACAACTTTTTAAAAAAAAATCTAACTGAAAAGGTCATCTCATTATAGGCTTGATAATCTTAAAAATCTTATTTTAATAGAATTCAAAGATTATGTATGAAAGTCATACAAATCATGTCCAACAAGTTTTTTTCAATCAAAGGTCCACGTCTTTTGGAGAAGAATTCAATTGAAGGCTTATGACACTATTAACCCCTAGTCAACTTTCAATTTCAAAATTTAGTCTAGACTCTACATTTCTTATTTATAAAGCAGTACTATGTATTTTCAATAGTGGTAACAAGGTTCTCAAGATCATCTCTCTTTTTTTTTATACTTTTTTTTTTTTTTCAACTTTCTAACATTCAGTTTTGAAATTGGCTTTTCGAAATCTTGACGGTTGAACAATCAAATATTCATTCTTTCAAACTCATGGAATATCATTTTTTTCTTTAATTTTTTTCTATTCTCATTTTTTTCATTCTTTCATGTTACCTTTGAATTCATTTTCAATGTAGTGCAAGTATTTTCAAATCAAACCTTTTGTGATCTTAATTTTAAAAGTAGTGCATCGATGTTTCCTTTATTTGTTTGAAAAAGTAACACAATAGAGAATGAGGCTAGCTAAAGAAAAGGGATATTCATTATTAAAAGATATAAAAGTATATTTTTGTGAATACAATTGGGTATTTAAGAGTAAACTATTTAGGAAGATGTTGGAAATGGGACAATTAATTTCGAAACAATGAACATTCAAAAACTTTTGACATTTATCCAAAATTTCTATTTTGAAAATCTTACCATTTGATGTTCTTAATTTTCAAAACACATCAAATCGAACTTTGCCCTAGTGTGACATGATCTCTTATTGATGCAAACACACTCCTATGCCTAAGCTACCTTTTTAGGTTTTTGACTTAGGTATCCCCTTTAAACCCAAACCACCCTTTTCGAGTTTTCATTTTTTCTTTCCTATTTTTTTAACACAAAATACTTATTCATAGTATCTAAGTTGATTGGGTTTGACAATTCATCATCATCCATTTCTGTCAAAATTAATGCCCTATCCAAGAAGGCTCTTTTTACTATATATGGACCCTTCCAATTAGGCATACATTTTCCCCGATTGTCATGCTAGATTGAAAGGATTTTTCTTTAAAACCAACTCTCCTTCATGGAATTGCTTAGGTCAAACTCTTTTATCATAGGCTTGCATTATCTTTTTTTGGTACATTTAATTGTGGCAAAAAATTATTAATCTCTTTTCTCCAATAAGATTCAACTGTTCATAGTGACTTTGAACCTAGGTCGCTTCTTCTAATTCTACCTCCATCAAGATTCTTAATGAAGGATTTCCACCTTAATTGGTAGCATAGCCTCCATCCCATATACCAATAAAAACATAGTGGCTCTAATAGAAATATGGACTAAATTTCTGTAAGCATGTAGTGTAAATAGTAACTTTTTTCATGCCAATTTTTATTGATGTCGATAATTTTTTCTAGTATCTTCTTGATGTTCTTATTTGTAGCTTTCACAGTTTCATTCATCTTTGAAAGATATGATGTTGAATTGTGGTGTTTGATCTTAAATTGAGCACAAACTTTTTTCAATATCTTGTTGTTCAAGTTACAAGCATTATTGAAAATGATCATTTCTAGAAGCCTATAATGACATATTATCTCTTTTTTTATGAACTTACATACCACCATTCATGTCACATTAGCATAAGAGGTTGCCTCAACCTACTTTGTAAAGTAGTTGATCACTACGAAAATGAATTGATGCCCATTCAAACCTTTTGGAGTGATAGGCCTAATCACATCCATTTCTTACATAAAAAATGACCATGGTGGTACCAAAATATGTAAAGAAATAATGGGCTTGTATCTTATCTACATAAATTTGACATTTGTGATACTTTTTGGTAAAACTAATATAATCATTCTTCATTATCAACTAGTAATAGCATGGCTTCATGATTTGTTTAGCCATCATGTGACCATTTACATAAGCCCTATAAATCCCTTAATGCACTTTTTTTATTTTTTTTTTACTTTCACAGCATCTACACATCTTAGTAGCATTTGATCTTGACTTTTCTTATATAAAATCTCCTTATCGAGAAAAAATCCCCTTGCCAAGCTTCAGATAATTCTTTTGTCATTCTTTGATGCATGCTCTGGGTACTGTCGATGTTTAACATATTGCATGATGTCGTAGTACCAAGGTCATCCATCCACCTCTTCTTTAACTCTTAAGCAATGTGCCGATGATCTATATATGTTCAATTTAATGGGTTGAATATCTGTATTTGCATTTAGCTTGAACATTGCTGTCAATATTGCCAATGCATAGGCAATCTAGTTTTTTTTTTTCTAGAGGGACATGTTGGAACTGAATGTCCTTAAATTGCTTGATGAATTCGGTAATATACCTCTGGTATTGGATTAGCTTTGAGTCTTTAGTTTTTCATTCACCTTGTAAGTTGTAGATTACCAAGATTGAGTCTTCATAGACTTCTAATACTCTAATTTTTTTTTCAATTGACATTTGCAAACCCATGACGCATGCTTCATATTTTGCCAGTTATTAGTGCAGTTAAAATCTAACCTAATTGTGCTTGGATAGTAGTTTCTTTTCAGAAAAATTAAAAATTGTCCCAATTTCATGCCCTATGGCATTCAAAGCTTAATAAAAAAAACATTCTCTATGGTTTTTCGGGCTCTAACTCTTTCACTTGAAAGATAGTAATCAAGTTTTCATTAGAAAAGTCAAACTTCATGGGTTTATAAACATCAGTAGCACGATCTACGAAAAATTTTATAATTGCACTCTTTTTTATTGACCTTTATGCTATGTACACAATGTCGTATTGGGAGAGCATGACTTGTCATCTTGCTATTCTTTTTTACAAAGATAGTTTTTCAAAGACGTATTTAAGAGGATCTAGTCTTGCTATCAGCCAAGTTGTGTGATATAACATATATTTCCTAAGTCTGTGGCTCGCCCAAGCTAATGCACAATACATTTTTTCCAACTGAGAATACTTAGATTCATCTTGCTTAAGTAGTAAATGGCTTGCTCTTTTTTACTTGTTTCATTTTATTGCTCTAATACACATCCCATAAAATTATCATACACCATCAAATACAGAATCAAAGGTTTTCTTGTGACAAGTGGCACCAAAATTGATAGGTTTAATAAATATTCCTTGATTTTCTCAAAGGTGTACTAACAATCTTTATTCCATTTACTAGGGTCATATTTTTTGAGCATTTTAAAAATAGGATCAAACTTGGAAGTGAGTTAAGAAATAAAATGAGAAATGTAGTTTAATCTTTCTAAAAAATCTCTTAGTCTTTTTTATGTTTGTAAAAGGGATAAGTTTTGGTTGGCACATATTTGTCAGGATCCACCTCAATTCCTCTTTCACTGGCCATGAACCTTAACAACTTTTTTGATTTAGCGCCAATATGCATTTAGCCAGGTTCAAATTGAGTTGAACTTTTACAACATTTTAAATAACTTCCTAAGATTGATTATATGGCCTTCCCCTTCACGAGACTTCACGATCATATTAACAACGTACACTTCTATCTTTTTATGCATCATATCATGAAAAAGGATAGCTATTTCTCTTTAGTAAATGATTCTAGCATTTTTTTAATCCAAAAAGTATGACTCGATAGCAAAATGTGTCCTACATTATTATAAATATAGTTTTTTCCATAACAGTAGGGGCCATCTTAATTTAATTGTATCTTAAAAAATCATCCATGAATGAAAATGTGGAATGCTTTACTGTATTATCCACCAGAGTGTCAATGTGAGGTAATGAAAAGTTATCCTTTGGGCTTACCTTGTTTAAGTCCTGATAATCCACGCACATTCAAACTTTTTCATTTTTTTGGAGACTGGGACTATATTAGCCACCCACTCTAGGTATTTAGCTAATTTTAAGAAACCTGCATCAAATTGCTTATTCACTTCTTCTTTAATTTTCAGTAACATTTTTGGTTTCATGCATCTTAATTTTTTCTACACTGGTATGCATTCTAGTTTTCAAGGCAATCAATGTTTTACAGTATACGTGTTAAGCCCCGACATATCTTGGTATGACCAAGCAAACATGTCGACATACTCATGAAGTAGTTCTTTCAACCTTTCCCTTTCAGTACGTGAAAGTGTTGTACCTATTTTAACTTCTTTCTTGTTTTCTTCATTTCTCAAATTCACTACATCTAGAGCGTCTTCATGTGGTTCAATCAATTTTCTTTCTTGCTCTACTAGTTTTAACAAGTCATGGGTAAAATGTAATCATCTGAATTTTTTTCATTATCAAGCTCATCAACATGAATAAGATTTTCAAAGTTAAATTCTAGATTATTGTCATGGTTATTTTCATATTCATTATTTAGAGACTTGAAAAATGTATATTGAAAAAATATAGGTAGGGACAAGGGTGTGAAAAATTTAAATGACAGAAAAAAGAAACGAAAATGTATTGATTTTATTGAAATAAAAAGATAAACCCATACATAAAAACCTCTAAATGTTCTTGGGTAGAAGCATTGAGGATTTAAACTCACTACATTACTTTAAAAGGGACTCAAGGATAATTGGCAACTTTATCATTTTTTAAATGTTTAACTTGGTTCTAGGTGGGCATTGATACATAAAACACCTATTTTTCCTTAATTGCCATCTCTTCCTAATTCACTATACTGATCTTTAGCTCAAAAAAAGGCTCTTTATGTATAATATGAGTTTTTCCCTTACAATCTCTAATAACTGAGGATTGATACATCGATCTAAGTGAAAAGTATCATCAAGGTACGAGAAAACCATCTTTTTACTCTCTGGTTCATGTCTATTGAGGTGAGCCATTTTTTTTCTCTATTTTCTTAGCTATAAGTCTATTTCTTTCTGTTGTATTAGCTTTGTATCCTAACCCAAATCGTCTTAGGTTCTCAACTATCTTTGGCGGCTTCTTAATTCATTGTAAGCTCACATCTAAACCCTTTTCATAACACCATATTTTCCTAATTGTTTATTTGATCACCATCTTTGTAACCTTTGATAAGTGTGAAATTGGTACATTTGATCCTTCTCTCATGTAAGCTATATTAGCAAATTCAAAAAACTTAATAGAACATTCCAACGCCTCCTCAACAGCTTTCACATATAGAATATTTAAAGGCTTACTCACCAGTAGATCTTCCTCTCCAAAGATACACACATGTTTATTTTCAACAATGAACTTGATCTTCTAATGCAAAGAAGATGAGAAAGCACCAACCATATGAATCCATAGCCTTTCAAGCAAACAACTATATAATGGTGAAATGTTCATGACCTGAAATTCTACAGCAAATGTACATGGCTTGATTTCTAAGGCTATTTCAATATTTTTAAATACTTCACATCGAGACCCATCAAATACCTTTATGATCATATGACTTGGCTTTATATATGACATGTTGATGGGTAGTTTCATCAGAGTAGTGATAGGCTTGAAGTTGATCGATGAGCCATTGTCAATAAGAACTTTGCATATGATGTGGTCTTTACATCGAATGAAAATGTAAAAGGACTTTAATACTTTTTTGATCTTTTTGTAAGATCTCATTATCATTGAAGGTAATGTAATTCGGTGTAGTGATATTTTCCATGATGTGACCCACATTTTCAACTGATATATTGTACTCCACATATGTTTTATTTAACACTTTCAACAAGGTTTTTCGATGCAATTCAGAGTTTAACAATAAAAATAGTAGTAAGATATGATAGGTGGTTTGTTCAACTACTCAACAACACTGTACTCGTTATGTTTGATCAATTTTAGAAACTCGTAAGCTTCTTTTTTAGAGATTGACTTTTTATACTGTATTTCTTGAGTTGTTATCAGATGAATTTTTTTTTCTTTTGACATTTTCTCTCTTTTTTTTCTTTTTATTTTTGAATCTTCTCTAAGGTTTATGGCATATAACACCATCTACTTTTAGTCATACTGCCTATTTTGACAATATTAATAGTACCTAGATTGCTTAAACTTGAATCACCATTCGATCATTGGACTACAATGCCACAATCATATTTTCATGGCATTATTTTACTATTTTGGTATGAAAAATGTCTGGAGATATTGATAGTCACAACTGGCTTTGAAATAAAAGAACGTTCTTCTTTTGCTTGAGCTAATTTTTCATCATAAAATATAGTCACCGACTTAAACATGAACTTTGAATACGCATTCCTTAAAAACTCATCTATTGTGGCATTCATTGAATATTCACCATACGTAATAAAAAATTCAATTAAAAATGAATCCATCATTATTTACAGCACCTGATAAAATGTATCATAGTTTTGAATTGAGTATGTTATTGCTCCCGTATGATATTTGTAAGTTTAATCTGGATCATGCTCTATTTGGCCTTCACCTTGGTTTAAAGCCGTGGGATAGAGGGCACCAACCGTTACCAATACATCAAAAACTTTTTCAAGAGGAGTTTGGATTTCATTCATAAATTTTTTAATGCATCACACATGACCATTATCCATCGCATTACTTGTTGGGCTGGCATGATTCAATAAAGGGTTGCCATTAGCACTTGGTTCTTCTCCATTCTCAAAGTTTAAATAATTGTTTTTAATCAAACCATGTACCTTATATTAGAATACCGTGTAATTCTCTAAGGAATGGCCTGCAATCCCTAAATGGTATTCACACCTGGCATTGGCATCGTACTACTTCAAGTGAAGAAGTTTTAATAATTCTTGATAGGTAGGTGTAACAAGTTATTTCTCAAAAAATATGGGATACAGGTCAGTATACAACATAAGAATTGGATCAAAAAGGGGTTTTTCTTGATTGATTCTTTACCTTTTCAGAAAACTGTTTGGATTACTCGATTGAGTTGATGGGTGGTTTGTGGATGGATGAATGGGCATTTAAGGTCAAAAACTTGGTTGAAACCCTCGTTGTGGCATTGGCTGATAAGTGTATAGGTTTGGCAAAACATGGTTTACGATTAGACAGTAAAAATGGTAAGCTGGTTGGGGATAATAAGGGATAAAATTACTATTTTAGTGCCCCTAATTAGTTAAGGCTTGGACATCCTCTTTCTTTTTAGATGCATTATTCTTTTTTGTATCTTCTCTTTCAAGTTTTTCACTTTTAACTGCATTCTTAATGATTTCTCTTGATATCACCATATCTGTATATTTTTTATAGCATTTTCTACCATTTTTTCATAGTATAGCGTTCGAAGAGTATTAACAAACAAAATGATTGTTTTTTTTTTGTGAGGGGTGACTAAACCTAGGCGATAGCCTTTCTCCATCTATGTACGTACTCTTTCAAGCTTTTAGTGATTTTTTTCTTCATACTCTGTAAGGATAGATAATCCAAAGCCAGATCTATAATGTGCTTGTAGTGGGTGATGATAGCCTTAGCCAATTATTTTCATGAATGGATGCAACTTTTGTCTAGTTGGACATACCATTTGGCAGCCGATCCTGTAAGGCTATCTTGAAATATGTGTATTAGTAATTTTTCATTATGAGTGTGAGTAGCCATATTTATGCATTACATGATAATGGGGGTTATTGGACACTTAATCTCATCATATTTTTAAAATTTTTGGACTTTGGACTTATATGGGATGACTACATCTGACAACATCACTATCCAACCACATCCATCGAGCCATAAATGCCCATTCTCTCAATGGCTTGTAAAGGTTCTTCTATGAGGCTCATTTTATGTAAAGATTTTGGGATTTTCTTCATTTTTGAAACATTCGTTTTGAGCTTCTCTTATTCTTTTAGGTCATCTAGATTAGAAACATGCGTTGGATATGATGATTTCATCTGTACTATCGAAATGGTGTGCCTTTGAAATTAGAGAGGTCCCTATGTTGCTTGCATAGCTATGTAAGCAAATAAATATCTTCCCATAAAAGATGCAGGTTATGGTTATGCTTTTACAAAGTCTAGGCTCGATGTAGGGTAAAACCTAGAGGATATGAGGGACATCATCCTCTGTTCTGGGTGCCTTTCTTGGGGACTATCGACTCTCGCCACTTTCTTCCCTTTGTCTATCTTGGCCATCATTGTGGCCAACTATTCCTTTATCTCTTCTTATGCTTTTTCAATCTTTTTCATTCAATTCTTTGATCTTCTTCTTCCATGACTTTTGCTCACAATCGAGTATTATATAAATGATGGACAAGTTGATTCGAAAACTTTACCGACTAATCTATCCTTGAACCTTTATTACCATAAAAAAATTTTTAAAAAAAAATAGAATTTTATATATTGAAAACTTTTGGTCAATTTTTTTAAAATTATTTTTATTGTTTTTTTGGAAATTGATGATTATTAAAACAAATATAGTGTGTATGACAAAAGAATAAAAGTGAGATATATTTGTTCTTTGACAAATTTCAACACTAGAATTTTTTCATTAATTTCAAACAACTTTGATTACATGAAGCTTATCATTCTAGAATTGTATCTATAAAAATATTTAACTTGCTCATAATGATCCTTAGCTTCATCTAGAAAGTCCATCAGGCATTATCCATATTCTCTGGTAGGATTGACTTCTCGCCTTAATGCCTCCACCTTTTTAACCATTTCTCTTGCCTTTTTCATCGCCTTACAAACTTAGCTAGTCAAATGCTCAATGTACTATTCTTTACCTAACCTTTCTGTTTTCCACTTCATGCAAGCATCTATTTCCAAGTCACACGTGAAATTCTAATCTTTTTCCCTTCTTTGGCACTCATCCATAATTATTGAAATGTGATTCTTGTGTTCTTACAACTGATGATCTAACCCTTGGATCACTTAGCAAAGTGACTATTTTCATTCAGGATTTTGAGGTGTTTTCTTTTCTCTTTTTCAAGCTTGACTTACACTCTTTTTTTTTTCTTTTGGCATTCCACCAGTCTTACTAAAGTGGTTAGTACAATTTCTCCTAATTCTGGCACTTTTGAAAAATTTTGATAGTCCCTTCTTATTTTTCTTGAGCCTTACCCTTCCCATGATTCACTTTCTCTTGTAGTTTATCCATTTTATGTTGCCGACTAAAGTAAGATTTGGTTAATTTTTTAGTCTTAAGTTAGTCTCGTAATTTCTTGTTTTCTTGATGCATCTCTTTCAAATCATTATTAGCCACATCCATTTCTTTTGTGACCTTTTCCAATCTACTAATTTGCATTTCTGCTTCATATATCAATTATCTCATTTTCTAGCAAAGCTTCAAAATTTCTCTTCTTATTTCCTCATTTTCAACTTCTAATTTCTTTTTAACAAGCTCAACTTCTAACAACTGTAGTTCTACCTAAAGGTTAGCCAATTGACATGAGCCATCATTAAGAGGAAATACCTGATTTTTAAGTTGTTTGGTTACTAAATCTGGTAATTAGGAGTAACCTTATGAGAAGAAGCCTTGGTCTCAATCTTCATTTTTTTTTTTATATTTGGATTAATTGTTTCGATATTCTTGGTGCATTGGAGTCCCATAATTAAACTCTACTTGAACAAGGCCATGAGTAGCAAAACAAACTGTTTTGCACCAAATTGCTTTAACACCATTAATAGGGCATAACTTACCACGTCCCATAGTCCTAATAATGGTACCTATAACTCATTTCCTCTTTGATATAGTATAGGCATGCAATGCATCCAAGCTGCCATCCATTCTATTTCATCTCGAGTAAGTCTTTAAAAGTATGTGATCCATTCTTCTTTAGCCTTTCTAGTCGGCCACTAGGTTTTGCAAAATTTTTCAATTGGTGCCTTGTTTTGAAAATACAACTTTGAGAATACACTCTTCCTACATTTGAAATGACTTATTACCCATACAAACAACAATGGTGCATATCTTATAAAGTAACCTTTCTCGTTTAGTCGACAGAAATTTAGTGATCTTATGGTTTCAGCTAAGATTGCTAGTGAAGGATTGATTGTTTGGGTTTCAACTTGCTTAAAAAAGTCTACCACAGTTATCTCAATATAGCCTAAAATCTTTGGAAAAATTACCATGCCATACATTACCGAAACAAAAATAGACATCTCTTGATCATCATCTAAATGCTCTTGAACAAAATTATGAAGAAAATCCTAATAGATACCGATATGTTAGCCTTTGGGTTTCACAAAAGAATCTATACTTTTCAACCTTAACTCTTATAAACTTTGCTAACTTTTTACGATAATTTGATTTCAGCTTTCAAATGAACACCTTGTCTGGACATTGTAGTTCTATCCTAAGCAAAACCAAATATTCCTTGATGGTTGGCATCAAATCCTCTTAGTTAAAAATGAAGCATTTGTAGGATAAATCTCAAAACTGTATAGCCACTCAGCTCAACTATTCTTTAATCACCATTGAAATTAGGGTTAAAATTTGCCCATATTTTTCACCAAATTTTTTCTTTCTCCCTTCATTTAATTGACCCCAGATGATGGATAAATCTTTTAGATTATTCTATGTAAGATCTAAATGTACCATTTCAGGCAACCTTGATATATAATTGGTAGGCAAACAATCTCCATTCTATTGTTGAGCTTCCTTTGACCAAATATGCACCTTATTATATGACTCATATAGGATGCTTATGGATGATAAGCAAATTTGTAGTTCTACGACATCTATGAAAAGAGATTTTCGAAAGAAAAAAGTCTTAGAGCAAATATCTCAATGAAAAACTACATGATGTGGTTTACACAAAAAAGAAAAGAAAAAAGGAAACAAAGTTGAGTTAGTACAAGGGTATGATTCGAGATTAGAAAAAAAAAAACTAATTTTCCCTTAGTCATAAACATTTAAGGTGCTATATAACCAAACAAAATAATAGCTTTTTTTTACTAATCTCCTGTTATTGTTGTGTTATAAAAAAATGGACTTTTTTGTGAATTTTGTTTTGTAAAAAAAAATCTTTTTTTTTTGTCTTTTGTTTTTTTTTGTTTCTTTCATTTTTTTTTATTTTGCCTTCTTTTTGTTTTAGTTTGTTCGAAACATGATTTTTTATTCTACACGCTTTGGAATTGTTATGAAATGTTCCCATTTGCCCCAAACTTTGACGCCTTCTACAATCGGGTTGGCGGGGCTCTATCTAAGGTTGGTTTCTTATGGCATATTATATGATTGGTTTGGATCGACACTCATTTAAAGGTTCCCAAATTGTTTCTCACTATCGTCCATGCTGAATTAGTAAAGCATCTCAATTTTCACTCATTACAGGCTAAGAACGAAAATGATTCAATTTAAATGAAAATATTTCGCTTACCATTACGGAGGTTATCACCTCATGAAAGTAAAGGTACTTTACTTCCTTCTATAAAAGATAGAGCCCAGGTATAGAGCTTATATATGAGATGTAAAGTATTATCGTGTGTGAAACGAAAATTAACACAAATGCCCCATAATTTATTAAAAATCATATACACAAAAGAAAATAATTAAAAAAAGACGCAAAATGATTTTCTTTTATTATTATTATTATCACTATTGTTTTTTTTAAATTTATTTTTAATTTTTTTGTTTTTATTTTTTTAATTTTTTTAGACAAATTCAAAATCAATGGAGTTAATGTTAAATACCGATTAAGATCATTAAATCAAAATTAAGTATAACTCATAATTAAATTTTGGTCTGATTCTAAAAAAAACACATCTCAGCAGAGTTGCCAAACTATCGTAATAGTTTTGGAACCGTTAGACTAATTTAAAAATAAATGAAGTAGCCAATAATTTTTTTTAGTTAGGTGCAATTGATCACCTATTAAGACTTTACATTTTTAATAAAATCTTAAAATTAATTAAAATTTATTAAAAATATATATTTTTTGGTCTACAAAAATAATTTGGATTCGAAAGTCGGTTACTCGTAAGGAAGGGTTAGCACCTCTATGTCGCCCATTAAAAAATAATACCAATTAATTATACATTATCTTTTAATTTTGACAAAAATGTCTTAATTTTTATATTTAAAAATAATTCCCTTGACTATTTTTATTCCCACTTTTGTTACTTCACCCTTTTATTTTTTAAGATTAATCTAGTTTACTTAAGAAAAATAAATTAGAACCTTGTTATCGAAAAAACTCTTAAAATGTTTTAGATGTTGGTAACATTGAAAGAATTTTTCTCACTTAGAAATTTCTTAAGAATCACTACTCGAATTTTCATAGAATCTCATCCTCGGATGCTCGTATTTATTTTTCATAAAAATAATATCATGCATATAATGGGAATGACAATATACTGGTGCATACATTTTATTTTATTTTTTTTAATTCATTGGTTGTTGTTTTTTATTATTTCATTTATTATTGTTATTTTTTTGGAAGGAAAAAAATTGTTTTATCATATTGAAAAATTTTTATAAATACTCCAATACGTTGGTAATATTTAAAAAAATCTTCTTACTTAAGGATTTTTAAGGCATTACTACTTGGAATACCTTAAAATTTCATCATTCTTTTCCAAAAAATTTCTTTTCCATCATTCTTTATTATTTTCTTACTTTAATTTATTTTTATTTTATTTAATAATTTTTTTAGTTAATTTTTACTTCATTTAATAAAAAAAAAGAAAATTTTTATTGTATTAAAAATTTTATTTATTAAAAGTTTTTATTTTATTAAAAACACTCCAATTCGTTGGTATTATTTAAAGAAATCTTCTCACTTAGAGATTTTATAAGAATTATTATGCAAATTTCTTTAGAATTTTATTATTCAAAAAAAATTATTTTTTCTCATTTTTTATTATTAATTCTAGTTAAAACTTTTTATTTTATGGAAAATGAAGGAAAATATTTTTATTATTATTTTATTTATTACTCTTTCATTTTTTTGTTTTTATTTTTAAAGAAAATTTTATATTTTTAATTTTATTTTATGACAAAACTTTAAAATTATCAAAATTTTAAACTCTATTCTTATATAAAAAAAGTATTTCAAAACATAAAATTATTAAAAGACATAATAATAAGGAGATAAATTGTTAAATAAAAAAATAAAATAGAATAAAAACACAAAAAAATACAAAAAAAAATTTTGAACTGAACTGGTCAATGATCCAATCAATGGCCTAAGGCAATTCACAAGTAGTCTGAAGTAATTTTCTACGGTTTAGGCTGGTTTGGAGCGATTTTAGAAAGTTTAAACCTATTTAAATTCAATTCAATATCGATTCGATAGACCGTTTAGCAAAGCTAAGTAAGGCATAAGTCTTCAAGTCGAGTTACATAGATCTTCGGGTCAAGTCGATCAGAGACGTGGGTCATTCTTGGGTAAAACGATGTTGTTTTATTTGTTTTTTTTTTTAGTTACAAAAAACAACCTTTTTTTTAATCATTTCCTTCTTTTCCTATAATAAAAAACTTCAATAGAATCTCTTAAAAACCCAAAGCCTTATCGCCAATGAGCCATGCTTCGCTATTGTTGTGTTGCTGCCATTTCGGTGGTTGGGAAACTCCAAAAACCACTAAAATGCACTTTTAAGCCTCTTGATTCTCATTCTAAGTCCCATCTTTCGAAAAAAAAAACCCTTTCCAAAACCCAGACTTGCCCTTTAAGACTTTGGTCGAAAGCCTCTTCATTTTTATTTTTTTTTTTGGGTTTGGTTTTTGGTTTTATGGTTTTTTGGCTTTTTTTTTTTTGTGCTAGCTCCCCACTCCAAGGGATGTGGATGTGGTTTTTGGGTATTTTTGTGTTTTTTAGATAGATTGAAGGGAGTGATTTTTTTTACAGAGGTTTTTTTTTTTTAAGGCAAAGATTCACCATGTTTTCTCTCATTTCCTCTTTAGGGTGCTTAAACTCTAAATTTATAGAGTTGGGAAAAGGGACAAAATCCTAGGATATTTAAGATTTTTTTGGGGTTTAAAGGGTTTATTGGTGACCTCTTTGCTGCCAAGGCGGCTACCGTGATTTAGATCTCTATTTTTTTTCTTCATTTTTGGCCTTAGCTAGGTTTCTTAAAGGCTTATCCTTACTTACCATGGTTGAAAGGGGAAAGACAAGCCATGTGAGGCTTCTAGGGAAAAAGGTTGTAGGTAGAAAGGCTCGTGGGTGCTAGTGCCGTGCATGGCACCCATAGTCACAGGGTCTTCTCTTTTTTTTTAATTAATTTAATTTTCATTTCATTTTTTATTTTAATAAATCAGACAAACAAAATTAAACTAAAAGCTAGATAATTTGAAAAATACAGGCCCTTACATAGGCTTTAACTTGGACTTCAATTTTAGGCTCACTATCCATTTAATTGAAATCAAGGTCCACTTTTGATAATTCGGACAAAACCGGATGTCTACATTCATAATGAAGCAATTAATTAAACAACTCTTGTAAAATTTTTCTTTATGCAACTCTTGTAAATCATTGAAGAAAATTATATATATAGCTTTATATTAGGAAAAAAATTTTCAATTTTCACGTAAGCCTGTAGCAATTAATTTTTACTAATTGTTTTTCTCTTATATATTTCCTAAATTCTAATTCAACTGATAGATCTTTTTGCCTCTTGGAAAGCTATGGTTGATGATTTTTGGATGCATTGCTGTGACACTGACAATCTTATCAAATGATATAGTTAGATGAATATGTTTGGCCTTCATCGCTTTTCTTTTTTCTTATGCATTAGAGTCAATGACATAAAATAATTATAAGTGTTAAGATTTAAATTTTAAATATATTGAATATCATTTCTTAAAAATAATTATTTTAAACTCACCTCAATCACTTTTTATATAAACATTATTGACTTTTTTCAATTCGACAAATTAAAATACAATATGATGATATGATATAAAAATAATATAAAAAATATATAAAAATAATACAATTTAAAATTTTAACAAAATCATATATAGATTTAATAAAATTAAAAAAAATACATTTAACGTTTCTGTATCAATTATGATATGTTTTTTTATATAAAATATGATAAAAATACATAAATTATTAATATATTACATAACATAATACACAAACCGTCAATTTACCTTTTTCTTTCTATAATCACGTTTATGTGCGCTAATAAATATAACTGAAATCAGAAATTAAATTGAAGGAAAGCCTACAATGAGTAAATTGGCTAAACTTTTGTGGTTGAGTAAATGAGCTGGATGGCCAGACCTATTGTACTCATTGATCCTTAACTCCTAAAGCCTATTTATAACTTGGGCAGCTCCTCCCACAAATCCCTCTAGGTTTCAGCTATGAATGGAACCCAAAGCTGAAACCTGACCGTATCTACCATAACCTCCAAGGGAAAGTGGATATCAGCCAATCCAATTCACAAATTGGATTTGATAGTAAGAGTTAATTTAGCATTGCTGTTACAATTTAAAAAAGTTTAAATTAAAAAAGGTGCATTATATACTTTAAAATTTTAAAAATTTTATATTATTATAAAAAATTTTGTGAATAAACAAACATCCAAAAATATATATTAAATAATAAAATAATTTTTATCGTAATTATATTTTTTGACTATAAAATTACATCTTAAAAAACTTTTTGTTTTGAATTGAAAAATAAAAAAAAATTATTATTTAATATTGTGTTAAGATTAAATGTAATTTTTAAATGCAAAAATTACTTTTAACATCAATACTAAACGAGACCTACCAAATCCCTCACCCTCGTTGAGAAAAATTTTAGGTAGGATATCGAGAATCGATGACACTTGCACATAGCCTACATCTGAAACCTGAATCAAACTTGAATGAATCTGCAAAAACAGAGGAGGTAGAAAAACAGAAGGCAGATTTCTAGTGGTCCCCCAAACTAGAGAAGACAGTGTCACAAGTAATTCATTGGAGGAGAAACCCAAATTCCTAAACATATAAATTATTTATAAATTTAATAAAAAAAAAAAAAATTCATATTAATATATTTATATAAATCATAACATGAGAAATTTTAAAGTTGATTGGTGTTTAATATAAAATAAATACTATAAAAATTACCAAACAGATATGAAAGCAACTTTTCATACAGTTTCTAAGAGATTGTTAACATATCCAACATTCTTCTGACAAGTAACATTCTTTCACAAATAATAAAATATTTTCACCAACTCTTTGATCCACTTAGTCCAAGCCAAATTATCATATATTAAAATGAAATATTACAAATCAAGACAATCATAGTCCCACCATATATATAACACCTAAGACTAAGAGCCAAAGGGAAATTTAAAAAAATAAAATAAAATAAAACAAAACAAAAAGCTTAGCTCACATGAATATATTATAAAGCACATAGAATCTTTATCATATCCCATTTCATTCCTTTATCAAAATGGGATTCCTTTCTTCACTTTTGACCATCCCCAGTCCAAGATACCACAATATTTTCTTTCCTGAACAGTGAAAGAACAAGGAACTTGTATCACATGATGGTTTGGGTACTTTCTTTCAAAACACTTTAGTCTTTCCAGTTCAAAAATAAAAGAACAAAAGCCCCACAAACCCATTGGATAACTTTTTCTTAATTTCAACTTTTTTACAGTAGAAACACCCAAAGATTTTATATGTATTGTTCATAGAGGCATTTGATCCTATTTCCCCCAATTTGTATACCCCTTTTTTGTCAGGTTTCTCCCCTCATGTTAAAGCTTCAAATTCTATTTCTGTTGCTCTTCTCCCCAGCAACGGAGAGGAGTCTCGACACACCTTGAGTCCAAATATCATACTCTCTCTGGTTCTTGCACTCGAACTCTACGAGGCCGCGCATCACTGTCTTCAACCCAAAGTATCTCCGGTTCTCTCCACCCTCAAGCAAGTGGCGGCCGGGCCATGCAGGCATATCTTTAATCACCTCCAACACAACATCTGCAGAAAAAAAATTTTCAAAAAGTGATGAAGATTAAAGATTAAAGACAATCCCTTTTGATCTTTTACTTTAGTGACTCTAGCTTTCTCAAATCCCCAAATGGAACAAAGACCCACATCCATTTCTGAATTTTCACATTATTAGAGAAAGACAAGAGTAATCACTTACTCTTTTTCTTTTTTGTGATGGTCCCAGCAACATGTCTGCTCTTCATCTTCAACATAACCTGACCAAAAAGAAGTTTCAAAAGAGTTGAAAAGAATGTAACAAAAAAGAAAACAAAACAAAACGGATCAATTTATCTCATCAGGCTTTCAAGTTTTTTTTTTTTTTTTTACTTTTGTTTAGGACTTTTTACCATTTGAGGTTCACATGCACTAATCACTTTACCTAAAGCACAATTTATTCCCCAATAATTTTGCAATTTTATCTTTCGTGATACCTGGTTCATTCTGTTTATATAAACAGAGACAACCTTCGAATGAAGATCACCTAAAACAATCAGAACAATGAGTTAATTAAAGCTGTCACCATTTGAATCTAAAATGGATAACAAAAGCAAAAAATGAGTAAGGAAAATCAAATAGCATGGCTTCAAATAATGTGTTCAAACCCTCAATATAATGGAGAGCATCTGCCAATTTTGAACCAAACTCCACCAGAAAAAACAAACATAACTTTTCTCATTATCCCAATTATATCAAAGAACAATCTGAAGAAACAACAGGGAAATATGAATCAATGAAATTTACCTTTTCGTGTGCGCTTGAGAAGCTCACAGCCTCTAGCAAGCAATTCCCTGCTGCATATTCCCAAGAAATTCTCTTCAGGAACAAGCTCCCCACTAAAGCTGCCATTAGAGCTACCATTGCTCCCATTGCCGCCACCTTTATCCACAGGAATAACAGCTGCTATGTTCCATACCTCCTTCAGCGCCCTTGCCTTCAGCGTGGCCGCCCCTCTTAAGGCTGACATGACACCCCAAAAAAATTTGCCCAATTAATTCAACCATTTCACTTAAAAAATGAAATACAAATGCATTGTAACAGAATCAAATTTCGTTTTCTCTGATGTTGGATTATGTTCATGTACCTGTTGCCGCCCCAGCAGTTAAGGTCATGATATCTCCGGCAGACCGGACATTGACAGCGGAGCTGATCACAGAGGTCAAATGCTCGCGCTCAGCCCCCATGGCTTCTGCCGCCTCCACACATTGAGCAGCAACAAGGGTGGCAGCTGATGCAACTGCCATATCCGTCTTTGCCCTCAGCTCATCCTTCCCAGCACTCGAGGAGGCAGCAGTCGCCGCTGCGATGGCTGCCATGGCTGCCGCAACCCCGGCAACAGATATGGCAGCATGTAGCTGAGCATTATGTGCCCGTGTTTCTTCCTTTTTCTTCTCCTTCCTATCCTTCAGCCATCGTCCCACCGTCTTTCCACCACCTGTCACGGAAGTTGCAGCGGGGGTAGCCGCCGCAACTGCCGATGTTGTACGGAACTGCGAGTTGAGGGAATTAGTGGCGCGGCAAAATTGCTGCACAGGTAAACGGGAGCCAGTCATTCCCTTGAACGCATTGTCTAAATTGGGACTCTATCCGTTAATGAAAATTATTAAAAAATTAATAAAAAAAAAAAGCTCTGAGATTATAACCAATAACCACCGCCATTGAAAGGCAAGATTTTTTTGGGTCCATCGAACCATTGGACCATTAAATGAAATGACAGTGCCACTTTGGAATCCCAAACAATAGTTAGTACAAGACAAAGCAGAATGACTCCAGTGGAAGGAAGTTACTTTCTTTCCAACGAAGTAAAAAAAAAAAGAATCATTTGTTTTCTTTAATATTTTACATGGAAGAAAGTGAAGAAAAACACATGATATGTAATCATGTGAAGAAAAATGTTTCTTTTCTCTCCGTCGCTGGGTGTGGATCTGATAATTCGATTATTTGAATTATAATCATGTAATCATATTTTATGCAAAATTTATGTGTCGTATATGGATATGAAAAATAGACTAAAATAGGGCTTTGGTTACAGAGAAAGCCTGAGATTTATGTTTCAGTGTCAGTGACTCAGGAGCTCAATCTGTGCTCTGTTGTTGCCTAAAAGTGTCCAAAAACAAACTCTTGCCTACAAAATTTTGATTCCTTAAAGTTAAAAACCAAATAATTCCCCAATTATTTGAATGTATTCATGTTTTAAGAGTAGTTTATGAGTTTAAATTTGAGACAAACCTTGACATCATCAATTTCTGAAGGTGAAACTGGAGGACTATCTGTCAAGGAACCACAACTTTGGGCTCCCGTTAATGGTCCACTGCTATGAGATAGCCTCCCTGAAGTTCTTGGAGATAGATCTTGCTGCAAACACAACGGAGACAACAGAAGGAAAACCGTCAACAAGAGATTTAAGGGGAAAAAAATGAAAATTGAACTTTTAACGCATTGAGTGATTGAATTATTGCACAAGTCCAAAAAGTGTACCTATAAAAAACAAAGCAAAACAAAATATTTTGTTCTAAAGGAAACAGAACAATCCAAAACCAAGAAAACGAAAAGCACCCAGCTGTTGAAAACAAAAAAAAAGAAAACCCATTTAGAAACAACAAAACAATAGTGAAAAAAAGTTAAAACTAAAAACCAAAACCTTAAAAAAAATTACAAGAATCTTTGTCTTCACATGAATAGTTGCCCTGCTACACTTACCGACTGTGACAAGATTCTTTCCATGACCATCTGGGAAGTTTCAGAAGAAGCAAAAGAGAAAGGGTTGCCTGAAACTATGCCACTATCTTCAAGCTCACCCGCCACGTCTTCTTGTATAACAACGTTACCACTCGAAGAACCAGACATTTGATGAGAAGCAGCAGCTTGTGAAGAGGGAGGAGCTAAAGCTCTTGAAACCTCTAAAGCTGAAACACTCCATGAACGTGACAAGAATTCCATTGGTTCAAGTGGCGTCTCCGGTGGCCTGAATGGCACCGGAACTGGTTCCGGCCTCCACTGTCGGACAACGGGTTTCTCCATTTTTTTTTTCCTTTGTTTTTTGGGAGGAAAGTTACTGGAGAAGGAACCAAGCTGAGCTATATAGAAGGTGACACTGTCGAGGAAAAGGCCGTACCTTTCACTGAGAGATGTTAAAGTTGTAATTTTTTGTAACAAGACAGGATAAAACTGGAAAGTGAGAAAACTTGGAGGGAATTTGGGAGTCACGCGCTGGTTGATCTGGTAATTAAATCAACGGCTGAATTTAATCACTGAGACAGAATCAGTAATACTAAGGATTTGCGTGCCACTTTTCAGTATTTCATTGGCTGTTTCCTTTTTAGGAATAAATTTTTACACTACACAGTAGTATGTAATTATTTTTATCATTAATACAAGGAAATTCTTAGTTTTTCCATATAAATTGATCCTTATATAGTTTCATTCACATTTAAATTTTACATACAATTAAAAATTGTCATGTATATCTTTTATTATATTAATTTTTTATGTTTAGTATATCTTAAATAAAACCAAGATAATCTTTTTATTTTGTTGTAAAATTTAAAGATTTTATTAAAGGGTAATGAAATAATTTTTTTATTAAATATATAATTAATGCGATAAGAAAAGTTTATAAATTAATATCTATTTGTGACAGAAAAAAAAGTAATTTCAATTGTTAATTTTTTAGATTGTATATGTTGGTATTGATGATTAATGAATTTTCTATTGTTAAGTAAATACATGTCAAATTGTACTTACCTAGTAAGCAAAACCATATGTTGGTAGGCAATATATAGAAAAAAAAGGTTCCAAAGATGAAATTGTACCCAGTTTTTAGTTTTTAATTGCACATAAAATCATAATCTAATTAATTTTTTTCATCTAAATTTTTCAACTTTTTTTTTTTTTTTACATTGTAACTAAAATGACAAATCTACTCAAATTCATTGGATTCCAACCTTGTTTTATAGAATACAATTTTTTTTTTATTAAAATTAGATTTCGAGTTGGTCAGAATTTTTAAAGTTGAGATTAAATTAAGTTAGGTTTTAGGTCAAATTGTCCCAACCCAACTTGATATATATTTATACAAAATATTATTTATTATTTATTTAATTTTATATTTATATATATTTATTATTATATTAATAAAATTATTATTTAATATTTTAATTTAAGATATTACTTAATAAAAATATTATATTTATATATAATTAAAATGTAATTTATATTTAAAATATTTTATGAATGCTATATTAAATTAATTTTGGATCTGATCGATTATAATTTTAAATAATATTTTGATATCAAAGTGAACAAAAACCCATCCTGATTCAATTTATTATTATCCCTAATTATAAGTCTCAATCTAAGAATAAAAGAAAGGGATGTAAGTGCTAAAATTTAAATTTTAAATTTATTAAATATCACTATTTAAAAAATAAAATTAATAAAATTAAATTTCAGATTTTTAAATTTGTTGTATTACATAATTTGGTACATAAATTTGTTGCATTTATGATACAGTGAATCAAGTTAAGTCTGTTTGCTGGGTGGGATTCAATTTGGCACTGAGCAAATCATGCAATAGACAATTACAATTGTACAACATGAGATGAGGGTAGGGTGTTAGTTAATTTCATTTATAAGAGAATTGTCCTTTAGATCATATCCTTTTGCATTATTATAGATCATTTGCAAATTAAATTCTCCTTCTTAATTATTAGTTTTTCTCTTGTTTTTATTGGTTTGATTTGGATTAATGAGGTGACAAATTTTTAATCCCAATTTTTTTTTAAATGCATGCCATCAAGTTAGGTACAAACATTTAGGATTAGCAATGAATTGAGGTAAAGCAACTATTAATTTTCCTAATTGTTTGCCAAACATGAGGTAGGATTTTCCTCAATGCTTGACAATTATGAGTTAAGAACATGACATGACATCCCCTTACTCATATGCTCTTATCTATATAAAAATAATAATTTTTTATAATATGATCAAGTATTTCAAAATTTGCTTTGAGTTTTTTTTTTTTTTTTCAAAATGATTTTATTCTATTCAAAATTTTACTTTTAAAATGCATTTTAAAGGAATTAGTTGATGTATATAATATCCGGTGACCTTACTGTGATAACAAAAGAATTCATCGTATTTAATTTTTGGGTTGGAATTAAAGTCACATTAACCTTCATTAGGTATTAACATTACATGAAAACAGATTTTCAGTGATGAAAATTACCAATAGATAAATTTTGTTGCTAAAAGTCATTAATATCGATAGTTTGTCAATAAATTATCAACGGATTTCAGCAAATTAAAATTTTATTTTTAGTGATTGAATTTTGTCGAAAAAACAAAAAAATTTATTGATGATAAGATATTACGTTGATAGTTTTGTCATTAATTGTTTAAACCAAAAATCTTGGAATAATGATGGAATTAGCTACGAAATTTCATTGCTAATTATTTTTTATTTCAATAAATTTTATGACGAAAAAATTTTTATAACTAATAAAAAAATCTATTTCTTTAAAATAATTTTATCAGTTAAAAAAATAAAAAATAAAAATCTTAATACATAAAACCCCCTTTCTCATATATTTCAAAATTCCCCCCTCATCCTTTCCTCCCTCTCGACCCCAGTAGATTTGAGTAGATTTGGACCTAAATATCCTAGCACGAGTATCATGCAAACAAGATACGGATGCTAGTCAAAATTTATGCTTTCTCTGCATCTTTTAATATAATTCATCAAGAATTTATTTTAAGCATTTAATTTTACTAACTGTCTTCAGGTAGCTTAATTTTCAGGTTTCTGTGGCTTGTTGATACTTTTAATATTTAGGGTCTGAACCGGGAAATCGGAAGCACCACTCTTAGTTATATTACATCAGCCATAGAGGAATCAAATCAAAGCAATTTATGTCCTACATAAATATTATGTTATGCCACCATTAATGGCTTCCCCACCCTTTTTTTGGTTTCAAATTGTTGGGATTTGATTGTTTAATTTCTGCATATATTCAAACTATACAATTGGGATAATCGTTGCAATTGCAATGGTAAGATCATTTCATTTGAACCAGTAAAAATTCACCATCGACATAGAAAAAAAAATGTTCACATCTCAATATATAATTATAAATGTTCCATCAAATCCATGCAATTTATAATTTAATTGGAAAGAATTGTTTGCTGAAATAAGTACCGGTAGTATTAATTTGTCCTCCTGTCAATGGATTTTGGCACAATAAAAGAATTTTAACCAGGAAAATTGGACCTTACTGAGGACCATTGAGCCGAAGTGTTAAAAGTCCAAACAAATTTAGAGTGCCAGTCTTCTTCATTGGCATTCAGCTGTTCCTTTTCGTTTTCACAAGAAATCATTGGAGGATTAGAGTACCTTAAGCCAGAGCGCTAGCATTGAATGCACACTTGAAGCCATTTTGGTTTGATAAAAACACAAAAATGTATGTAAAATTTGAAGCCAGCCTTGCGCCCATTGCAGACCTCGAGGCAAGAAATGAAGCCTCAACTAAAGCTGGTTGGTGTTGCCTTTTTTTTTTTGGTTTGCCGGAGGACGGGAAACAATTTGGTCTTGTGGTCCTAATGGCAACAACATTTGACCCATTATTTTTTTGGATAGGAAGGGTGACGATAGTTCAAATTAAATGGATTCAATTTAATTTTTTAAAATAATATATGATATTATAAAATTTTAAAATTAAATTTGAATCTGAATTAATTTTTTTTTAAACTGATCTGATTCAAATATAATTTATTAGTTTAGTTTGATTTGGTTTATCGATTTTTAAATTTAAATTTTTTTTATTTTTCACATTTTAATTTAAATTTTAATCTAAACTTAATATATACATTTAATATCTAATTTTAATTCAAACCAAATAAAAAAAATTTAATCTAAATTAAACTAAACACTATAATTTCAAATTAATTTTTAATTTTTTTCAATTTTGTTTCTCACTGTTATCAGTCATTACTCACTGCACGACCATGTGGAAAACAACTAGGCAAAAAATATTCGAACTCGTAAACGTATATTGATAAGGAACATTTTCATGCTAATTTTTTTATTTAATTCTATAATTATTTAATTATGATTAAAAATTATATTAAAATACAATTTATAATTGTGGATTTCTTATATTATTTTTGATTGATCCTAAACTGTTTAAGATTATGATAAGTTAATGTAATGCAATAATTATAAGAAATATGCTCTCATATTAATATTATTATCTCACTTTACATGTATGAGAAAGACAATTTTTATGAAATAAATCTTTTAATAATCTCATCAAATAAGTAATCAAATATTTGATTTAATTATTACAAATATTTATTTCATATTAAAAAAATAAATTTTGAATTCTGCTTTCAAACAATAAACAAATTTGTACTAAATTAAGTACTAAAAAGAAAGGTATGAAAGAAGAGGATCATCTTGTGTAGACATTCAATGGAATATAGGAATATATATATATATATATCTATATAATTTTTTATTAAAATTATTAAATTTAAATAAATTACTAATTTAATTTTGATCCAAAAATTTAAATAATATAAAAATTACATTAATATAAATAGATGTTTACTCATATATATATATATATAGTAATTAAGGATTAAGATTAGAAGCAATGGTATGCAATGCAAGTTAATGTCATCAATGCTAAATTTATAAGCTTCATCTTATAAGATGAAAGATTGGAGGGATTTTATAATACTAAATTCTCAATCTAAGATCAAACTTTTAATTTGTACCAAATCAAGTTCAAATATGTTTAATTTGTAATGACTTTGATCAAAATATGATAGTTCATCTAACATTTATTAAAATTTACATGATCAGATGCAATGTGTGATATGTAACTTTTTTTTTTTTGTTGGTTACGTTATGACGGTAAAATTTTAATATAAATAAAAGGAAGAAGAGATATTTGATTAAAAATCAGATATTTGATATTCAGTTAAAAATTTTTAATTATTAAATTAAAAGTTTTGAGATGATACACAACTTTTTCTAACTATATCGTGAAGTGTAAAATTTCTTAAGCATTAGATCTTAATTGGGTAAAAAAAAAAATTAATCTTGAGTCGAAGCATGGCATAAAAATTTAATCCTTATTTTGAGCATTTAAGGTTTAAAAAAGAAAAGAATTCTTGTGTTTTAGTCAGTAAATATTTATTTTTCATTAAGATTAGTATTGGTTTTATTTATTATTATTGTCGTAATTAAAAAAATGAGAGATCAATGATTAAATAATAATTTAATTATGTATATTAAAAATTTTGTTTAAAAATATTTATAACAAAATTATTGTGTAATTTTTTAAAATACAAAATTACATAAAAAATAATTATAAAATTTTTGACGGTACAATAATTATAAAATTTTTTATTTTAATTTTTTATTGCTACTATCATTACATTTTTTTTATATAAATTAATATATCCCAATTAAGCCCTCTAAATAAAATCTTGAACCTCACATTACTTAATTTTCTCAATCAAACAAGGACCCAAGGCCCCACCCAAACTCCCCTGTGGGTCCAACCAGTGCTTCCTGAAGAGAAAACTGGCAGGTGATAAAAAATAATTGAGGACATCAGCAGCTGGATCAGCTGATCTGTCCCTTGCCTTTCCACAAGAGACAAAGCAGACAGGCATACTAACCTGACAGAACCAGCGATCCTTTTGGTTATTTTAGCATTAAAATGTGCAGAGTGTTGAGGTTTTAGGCAGAGATTTTTGGGGTTTGGTTTCTGGCAGATAAAATTGCGCATGTAGGCGTGCCTGGCCGCGTCATCATCCTTCTCTTTTGATTTCATCTTGGGGCCAAAATGCCTGAAAGTTCCAAAAAGAAAAAACGCAACAGGCTTTTACTTTTTCAATTATTTTCCTCTCTTTTATCTTCCTTTTTGACGTTCTGTTTCTTATCCATGGAACGAGAGAGACCAGGAAGACTGTTTGTCTCATTTTTGCTTTATTTTTTGGGTTTTTTTTTTTTTTTAAATGAACTAACTTTCATAGACAAATTTGGGATGTTTATATGTACGTCAACAGTCAGCTAATTAGTACATTTAAAAAATTTATTTAAATTAATTGAATTAATAAAAATAAAATATTTCACTATAAAATTTTAGTTTCATTTTTTACTGTCAAATTTTTTTAGTGAAGTGGATGAAAATTTAATGTAAGAATAGAGTAGCTTTTCGTCACCAAAGCTTTTATGTCCATAAAAAAAAAATCTTATTTTAAAAGTCCTTACTTAGATTGTGTTAAAAGTTCAAAATTTAAATAAATAAAAAATTAAAAATATGATTTTATATATAAAAGGTTAATAGTATATATAAATTTTAAAAACATGTCATACTCAAATTATTTATCATTTCCTATCCTTATTAGTATATAAGTTTTATGCTAAGTGGATTCTAGCATATCTATAGGAACATAAAGAATCTCAAATGTTATCATCCAACAAGGATTTTGTTTTGATCTTTGTACTCTGACTTCAATTTGTGCTACATATTAATAGAGACTGCAATTTAATTCGTCCCTGATAGATTTTGATATGATCTTATGAAGTTGATTTTTTTTTTAATTTAAATTTTAGATCGAATCGGATAAAGTTAAAAAATAATCAATGTCGGATTGAATCGGATTTTAGGTAAATCCGATCAGACCCGATACTATTTAAAAAATTATTTTTTTAATTAATTATTTAATTTTTATTTATATATATATTTATATAATGATATTTTAAAATATTTATATTTAAAAAATAATATTTTATATTTTAAAAAATAATATTTTATTAATTTCGGGTGAATCAAGTAGGTTTATATAGTATCGATCGGAGTCGAATTCGAGTAAAAAAAAAAATTCAGATATAATCGAGTTCAAATTTAATAACATATAAAATCGGATCGGATTCGAGATGAGCAAAACTCGTCCCGAACCCAATCCGATGCTAACTCTACGTATTAACTTAATATGAGAGATTAGAGAAAGCGTGACCCTAGGGTCAAATAAGTGGGCTTCAACAATAGGATTGTTTGAATAAATGGGGAATGTTTGTACTTCTTTTAATGCCAGTAATCAAAAAGATAATCCCTTTTACCAATAAAAACTAGCGTATAACAAGAAAAAGGAAGTTTAAAATTTCAACATAAGCAAGTTTATTGAGGTTTGTGTCAACTAATTAAAGATCATGTTCCTAGGAGAAAATGAGGAAAAACAAGTGTGCCAGCAACCATGAGGCAGTGATTTTGTGAAGGTAGTATTTATTTTATTAATTTGTGTGCTATCTATATGAAGATTTATAGACCAAGCAACTCACTACAAACTTCATAATAGTTTATATAATTATATTTAAAAATAATATTTAATAAATCTGAATTTAAAATTTTAACATTTATAATATCTTCTCATATTTACAAATTACGATTTTTTAATAAAAAAATTACATCTAATTTTGAATAAATAATTCAAAATTATTTATTCTAAAATAGTATATATAATAAAAAAATGAAAATAAAATTGCTAGAAAATGGTCATATTTTTGTTTGAAAAAATAAAATGCCTAAATGAGATGTAGATCAGCTAATATTACTTCAAAGTTAGGCCAAAACAATATATTTGCCTCTAAAGCTTAATTTTAAGATTTACTTCCTAAATGAGTTTGAAATCAAATAAAAAAATTAATTTTAAAAATGTTAATTTTTTTTTTATAACGAAGGTTTCAATATAAAGACAAAAATAAAGATTATATATATTAAAATTTAAAATTTAAAATTATTAAATATATCATCTCTTAAAAATAATTATATAAATTAATTAAATTAAATTTTAAATTCAAACAAATTGATTCTTTTATAGCTAGTAAATGGGAATTTTACTTTGAAACATATAGTAATTTAAGAGTAGTTTAACTTAGAGTTGAAAAGGGACATTGGGATTGCTAGATAGCCTATTATTAATGGTGATGTTGATATAGTGGAGATAAGAGGAGTATATTATTTATATTTATTATAGTGTAATTAATCAATTGTAATCTGGTATTGTATATGATTCATAAAAAAATATGTGACGCTTATATTTTTAAATATTAAATATTTATAATTTTTTTATTGTGATTGAATAATTAATATTATAATAAAAAAATTATGAATGATATGGATATGCAGGGCCATCAAAGAATGGGCACATTTCTTTCATTCTACTTCTTTCGTGACTTCTCATGAAAAGGGGCATGTGCAATTTGGTAGCTACCATCTAGGCAAAAATAATGCTTGTCATGTCAAAATTAAATAAACATGGCCCAAGTTTTGCTGTATTTATATTCATCCAAGAACCATGTCGCATTCATTAAAAGAGACTCGATGGTTTGTAGACAAAATACTTGTCCTATATTGATTGGTCATATATGATTTTCATAAAATTTAAAAATAAATTATGACTAATATTTTACATTAAAATTTTTATTTTTTTATAAAACTGATATATCATGATTTTTAATGTTAAAATTAAAAAAATAAAAATAATTTCAAAATATAAAAAAAAGAAAATTAATGTTAAAAAATATATATTTAAAATGTTCAAAAAATAGATTAAAAATAAGATGAAAGGATTATATAATATTTGCATTAATATATATTTGAGTTGTGTCTTATCTGCATTGCTGATTGGTCTTTTGTATGTATTATTTTAATTATTATTATTATTTTAATCCCAATTTTACAAGTTATATAATCACTCAACTCTATAATTTATATCACATCAAAATTTTAATTCAATGACTAATATATGATTCATACTATAGACTCTAACCTTTTGAAAAAAAAAGAAGAAAATTCTCTATTTTATATTTCCAAATTGTAGCAAAAAGTTTAATGGCAGATTCAAAACAGATTACCATAGCCCATTTTTACCATATTCTTCATTAAGCAAAAAAAAAAAGAAAAGAAAAGAAAAGAAAATCATCATCATCGAATTTAGGAACTATGATGATGAGAATGGTGAGATAGACCAAAGCCAAGTGCAGCAATTTCTTCATCATTCACCTTGGTCCCCGACAGAAAAACAAAAGGAAAAAAAATGGCACTATTCACATTAGCAAGGCACAAAAAAGATTGTTTTTGCTTCTTCTGTCTTCATCCTTTTTCTAAACCTTCATCAAACATGATAGTTTTTATGATTGGAGCCGTGGGTTATATTTATGTAGCATATCTGAAAATTAAACTACCTGAAAATCTGCAGGAAAACACTTTTTTTTTTTTAAAAAATTGTTGCTCTCATTAAATATCAAGAGACAGGAACAGATAGGGTGATAGGAAACAGATTAAAGTGCGGAGTGAGTGAGTTGGTAGGGCAGAGGGATCTCATTGTCATCATTAAGTCTCGATTCTACGTGTTCCTTTGGAGACCTACAAACCCCTATATGGCTCCAAATGTCTGTTGACCATGACTCAGACACCTAACCCCTGACCCTGAACCTGGAGGGTTTAGGGTTCGACCATGTAATGAGGTGTATGTAGATGGAGATAAGCATGGTTTAGTACCATATGGCTCCAAACATCAGTTGACCATGGCTCAGACTCTTAACCCCTGACCCTGAACCTGGAGGGTTTAGGGTTCGACCATCCAATGATAAAAGGTGTTTGTAGATGGAGCTCAGCACGGCTTTGTTATTTTAAACTTTAATCCAAGGTCCGGCTTGTTTGTGAAGGTTCGAATAAAAATCATTATTAAAAATGTTAATTATATTAATAATTCAATATTTAAATATATTTTTAAAATTAAATTTAAATAAAAAATTTTGTTAATTAAAATAGCTTAATTCATGGTCAAGTCCACAATTTATCCATATATATAATATTTATATGTTTCTCCACCCACCTTTAGGTAATACTGTAAAACCCGTCCCATGCTGATTAGCATTACGGAATTATCATACCAAAGTCGTATAATAATTTTAATATCGATAATTGTTAACACCACATCAATTATAAGAGTTAATGAGTGAAATATGAGATATTTGTATACTAAACATTTTATTAATTTAATTTTTGCTTTTACTTAATTTTCTTTGTATAATGACATAACTTTATTCGATTCTTAATTCATTTGGTTCATCTAAAATTTAAATTCAAAGCCTCAATTTGAATTATTGATATCGCTAATTAATTTAAATAGGGCAATAATATTAAATAAATCTTTGAATTATTTCAAAATTTTCAAAAAAATCCATTTTGATTTGTTAAGTTTATAAGTATTATAATTATAAAAGGGTATAAATGGTAGTAGGTTATAGGTAGTTTATTTAATACATAACAACACAATATTAAAAGTAGGGAAAAGCTTCTTTTTAGAGACTCCTAAAAATGTTATTCATGTCATGTAGTGCATAACTTTTTTTTGTGGATGACAAGCAAATTAAGGAGTGGAGGGGTGGATCCAAGGGGAGATTAAATTCCACCACCAACTTCCAAAGTCAAGGAAGTTGATGTGAGCCACTGATATTGCTTCACAGAATTCCATGTTGTGTAAAATTTTCTTAGTGGATGACAAGGAGACCCTACTCTTTCTTTTTGGGTACTGCTGAAACCAGTATCTTGCTCTAAGATTGTAAGATCCCACTTGTGGAAATACCCTTAATTTCAATTTCAATATCAATGGAATCTTTGATTAAAGGCACCAATATATCTTTTCATTTTTGGATAGCAACTATGTTATTTTTTTTATAAATAAATGAAATATAAAAACAAAAAATAAATTTATTTATATTAATTTTTAAAAATAATTACGAACAAATTGAATTAAATCACGAATTCAACAATCATGCTCAATTTGCATTATAAAAAATCATGAGTGGTAAGTACATATATTATTTAAAGAGTCATATTCGTATTTTTCTTTTTTTTAAGTAAAAAAAAAAAAAAGACAATTTGTATCAATTGTCCAAGTTGTCTAAAAACCAAGTGTTGAGCCCACAAAGGGTGGTCCAATTCTTAATTCAGGCCCATAACAAAATCAAGGATATCTGATATGGATGCTGGGGAGTTGAGAGGAAAGATCACATTCTCACATATCCCATCTGATCATTTATTTTCCTTTGTCAAACACAACCTCATTTGCACAAAACAGTATTAATTTCACGCCCATCTTTAACACATACATTTAAGGTGGACCGACCATTCATTTTCAACCAAAGTCTTCTCAATAATTCCCCTTAACAAATGATTGAAAAGGAAACAATCGTAATTTTTATTTTTACAACAGAGATTGTAATTTTGAGATAAAAAAAAGATAGCAGGTTTGATGCATAGAATTTTTTGTGATTTTCAAATTAAAATATATTTTATAAAAAAATTATTCCATTTGAATAAAGAAACAAAGGATTTGCTTCAATGGTTTACAACCCTCATAAGAAATAGACAGCCATAAATGTAAGATCCAGTCTCAGGTCTCAGGGCTTGCAGGTCTTATTGTCTATACCAAAAGTGGCTTTCTTTTTTAACCTTTATAAACAAAAAAAAATTTTTATTTTCATTTTTGGCTCAAACTAAAATAAATTTGGTTAAAAACAATGTAAATTATTTAGACACTAATTACGTGAAAAGCACTATGACAATAATGGGCATATCTATTTAATTACATAAATGAAAGGGAAAACATGGTGCCCAGTAGCTCCAATTTCCAAAGACCATGATAGAGATGGCAGGTATTCACCTCTCCTACGCAGATAATTTTGTGAAACAAAACAAACAAGTAAATGAAAAAAATTTTTAAAAAATGGGATTTGGAAAAATCAAAGGGATCTTTTTTTTAATTATATAAAATATAAAATAAATTAAAAAAATTAAAAGACTTTAAAAAATTGAAAATTTATATTTTAAAAAATAAAACATTTTTATAATCTTTTATATTATTCTCTCTTCTTCTCTTTTTCTTTTTCTTTTTTTTTTCTTCTCTCTCCATTTTCGTATTGAATCGAACCAACATCGATCGAATCTAATCAACTGAGGTAGGGCATGGCTTCACTAAGGCTTGAAAACAAGCCAAATCCGCTTCATAAGCGAGGCAGATAACGTTTTTTTTTTTTTTTTTGTTTCCCCCTAATTGATGAAATGCAACGATTTATAAAATATAAGGTTTTATTTAGTAAGAATGATGAAAAAAGATGAAAATGAAAAATTTGTTAATTTAATAATTAAAATTTATAATTTTTTATTTTGTAACTAAATCATTAAATTAACAAAATTTTCATTTTCATTTCTTTTCATTTTTTCAACAAAAAAAATACTTAAATATTGTACACTTAAAATTATCCATTATTAAGGATTTAATCAGTTGTAAAAATTAGGGGTTAAATTGAAAGCGAGTTGGGTTTTTGTTTTTTAAATTAGGGTCTGATCAAAGTTAGGTTTTAGGTAATACTGTTTCAACTTGGATATATATAATAAATATATTTTTATTATTTATTTAATTTTATATTTATATATGTATAATATTATTAAAAATATTATTTAATATTTTAATTTAAAATATTAACTTAATAAAAATTTATATTTATATATAACTAAGATATAATTTATATTACATAATAATATTTTAAAAATATTATATTAAATTAAAATTATTAAATTAATTTTAAATCAAATCGAATTAATTTTTATTTATAAATATATGAATCGATCAAATTGAATATATAAAAAACAATATTTTAATATCAAATTAAATTAAAATTAAATATAAATATTAAAAAATAAATCAAAATCGAAATAAATAAAAATTTATTCCGATTCAATCCATTTCTATTTTTAGAATTACTAGAATACGAAAATGATGTTAGAGAAAAAGTAAGATTTTATACGCCACGTAGAGTAAAGAAAAAGATTTTGGGTAATTGGATTATAGGGTTGGAAGAGGTGTAGGTAAAAATGTAATTAAGTGAAGCCAGTGAAAAGCTTAATTCAATTCGAAATTTGTTATTTAAAATTTGATAAATTTGATTAAATTTTAAATTTTAAATTTGAGATAAATCCATTTAAATTCATTGATTATGTTCGTTTAATGAATAAAAAAATAAATTTAATTCTTAAACTTAACTTTAAGTTCATTTATTTATATTTAAATTTGAATCTCAATTGATATATATAAGTAAAATAATAATTTTTAATTAAAATAATAAAATATATTAAAGTAAAAAAATTTGATAATACTCGTAAATTATTTAAATAAAATATTTAAATATTTAAATTTTATTCATTTAATAAATCAAATTATTTAAATTTAAATTTTATTTAAATTAAATTTAAATAATTTACGAATTATGAAAAATCGTTTCATGAGAAATAATAAGGCTAACAAATATGACAATGAGATGGGGGCAAATTTTTCGATAGGGATATGATAAGAGATTGATTGGTTGAATGAGAAGATGCATTTAAATAACATATTTAAAATCAGTGACAGACTGGGATGCTTATCAGATGGTTTTAGTACTTCTCATGTTAACTTCATTATAAAAAAAATTTGTAGTTTGAGATAAAGAAAAAAATTACAAATATTGAAATTGAAAATTTAAATTTATTAAATGTTATTTTTTTATGAATGATTGTAAAAATAATTTGAATCAAACTTTAAATTAACCACACTTATAAATAATGAATTATATAAAAATTTTTTTTATATGATTGAATGTACACGATTGTAATAAAAAAATTGCAGATGAACGCTCCTTTGTATCCACTTTCAAAGTGGAAGAGTATCCGTTAAAAGGGGCAAAGTGAGGAATAAATTACACATACAAACACCAAGCTCAGAATCTCATAAATAGAAAACAAGAAATAATACATGGCAATAGTGTTATATACAACCGGTAAATAACTACTATCAACCATAACTGAACTCCATAAAAAAAATCTCGTATAGCATATGCAAGCACTAGCTACAAGAACTGATTCCTCCTAAACTGTATGATGGTAGATTTACAGAAACATATCATCCAACTATAGTAGCCATAGGACAACAGAAAAGGTCCCTGCTTGATGCTAGAGTTGATATGTGCTATCCGGATCATGGAACTCGAAACTCTGAGCATCAGCTTCATCTATACAAATCAAGCAACCGTAGCCAGCAACAATACCGACATTATTACCCAATGACAATTTCCTAGAAGCTTGGAGCCAGCTGAGAAAAACAGAAAGCTGTTATTTTCATTGATTGATACAGCAATATATGCATCCCAAAAGTACAAAACTATATGGAGAATTAATTTATTTCAATTAAATATGGAAAAGCATTGCTAGATAATGGGCAAAAACTCTGTATTATAGGTCAAATTATGATTAAATATTCTTAAAATTCAGACATGATGCTACTTTTCAAGATGGTCACAAGATTCTCAGATCTCCCAATGAGAGAAGTAAAGGGTTGAAAAAAGAAAACAATGGAAACACAGTTAAATATATTTAAGAGCACTATTACATGTTTTTGTTTTGGCAACAGAAAAAAAGAGAGATATATATAGTGCTTGGTTTTACCTTGATTCACATCATTTTGAGACAATGTTGGTGTTGTGGAAGTAGACTTATTGGATATTGAAATCCCAAGGTTTGTACAATCCAGGCCAATTGCACCTGAAAATCACAAGTTAAAACTCAGTTAGCAATTTTCTTTTGGAATACCAATTGGAACATACTACTCAACAACTGTAAGTAACAATATAAAACAAGAAATCCTATGTTTTATGGCCACTTCGAGATTTTTCTTAGCTTTTTATAGGAGTGTATTCTTACATTCTCTGTAGCACGGGAAGGCAGAGACATTAAGAAGATTAAAATAACCCTCTGAACATTTGCAGTCATATGTAACTGGTGATGTCTTGTTGCACGACCCGCCTCCACAATTAGTCCAATGACAGACTGTAAAACCATGACAAAGTGCATTAACATTAAGAAAGAGATATCAAATGACCAAATAGAAAGCGTAAAGAGTGCAGAGCTTACCATCAAAGATTGACTGATTTGCTTTGGATGCCTTCTCTTGCACAGGGGAGGGAGCTGCTGCACAAGCAGAGTTTAGTGTACCTAAAAGCACCAAACTATCGGCATCATTAATCGTAAATTAATCAAACACATCTTCATATCGGCAATCTTAACTTTTTTAAAGAATGATTAAAATTTACAATCTTGGAATAGCTAAGATATTAAAATCAAATATTAACAAGTGTTTGGTATCCCTTGTTGAAGAAAGGTCCTCACCATGACACATTCCTTAGAGGATTAGTATGCATCAGCAACTTGAATTAACATATTATTTTTCTATGTAGAATAGCATGCATCATCAACTTGAATTAACTTATTATTTTTCTATATTTCTTTCTTCTAATTGTGTACAAAATATTTTTTTGGCTTTCTTTCATCATCAAATCCAAATCTAGCTTTTGCCTTCTTAACAGGAAATTTAGTCCAAAATTAAAGCTATCACTACTCTTAGCCACAAAAGATGAAAAACAAAAAAGAAGGGGGTTAAAAAACAACAACCAAACCGCCTTCATGATGTGGCTGAGTGTAATCAATGGTTCCATCCACTCTAATTGAATTCCCCACAACAACCCCAAGACCACTTCTAATTTTTTTCAATGGTCGCAGCCTGAAGATAGGACAAGTGGCTGCAAATGCTAGGATTTGGACCTGCTGAATGCCAACTTTAAGGTGATTGCATGAACCAACCGAGCTTAACTCTGGACTCAAGACCTTTTCTAATTTCCCAAAGCTAATTAAGTATCAAATTCCCTTACATAGCATAGACAAGTTAATGCTAAATTCATAAAACATTCATGATTTGATTATATATACAAACCTTAACCAAAGTTACTTGTAAGAATTGAAAAAGGTAACTTTTAAAGATGAACATGTGTCTTAAAAGCAAGAGAAAGGCAGAGCTTACTTACAGTTGGGAACAATGCAAGGGAGAAACTTGAGATGATCGTCATTGTCTGCACGAGTTTGTTTCCAACCAAGATCACAGTCACACGTATAATAAGGGAAAGTGCCATTTAAAGAAGGCTTGCATTTTCCTCTTCCACATTCCACTTCTTTGCACACATCATCTGCCGTAAGAAACAAAGCCAATTAAAAACATGTTCAAAACTCTTAAAAAAAATCATAATCAAGAAACATCCAAGTTAATAAAAAGCCCAAAGATCTCAAAACAATTAGTTTGTGAGCCAAAACAAAAAGACAAAAAAACAAAAAACTGAGAAGGGAAAGTTACAAACCAAACATGGGAGATAAAATGTCACTTTTGGCAATCTTAAGATGCAGAATAAGAAAGATTGCAATAAAAGAAAGGGTCTTCAGAGAAGCCATGGCTAGAACATGCAAGGATAGCTGAGAATGAAAGAGAGAGAGGGTAAGATTGGGTAGTAGTAGTGTTTTTTTTATTGAGTTCCAGGAAGCTGGAAGAGTCTGAAAAAATGGGGGTCTTCCTATTAGTGGACGGTGCTTTGACTGTTGGAAGTTTAAAATGTTTACGTGGCGCGGACTCGGCTAAACTGAGTCGTTGAGAGTAAGAGGTTCCAAGCTTGGTTTATCTGCGGTATATTTCAATTTTAGAACGGGAAAATGGGAAAGAGTTGGCAAAATATAGCCTTCTAAATAAAATATAGAGCAGGCATTCATTTGAATCGGTGTAAGATTTATATTTCTTTTATTTTTGGATTAAAATAATTAAAATTAAAATATTATTTTGATTTAAATTAATTATGAATTTAATTTTATTCAAAATAAAAAATATCTAATTTATATTAATAGAAGTGGATCCTTACTTTAAAATATATTATTATTTATGCATGCTTCATTATTTTGTCCATTTTTTTTTTGGTTTTTAAATTATTTCAGATTTTAAGACTCTTTTAATACAATTCTTTTAATATTTGCCATATGATTTTTTTAACAATAAAAATAAAAAATAATATTAACGTTATGATAATTTTAAATATGATATGATGATATAATTTAAAAATTATGTAAAACATATAAAAATAAAATAATTTAAAATTTTAATAAAATCATATAAATTTGACAAATGTAAAAAAAAAAAAATGTATTTCACACTTAATTTAAGATTCTTTGTAAGATTTTGGGATAATAAGGTTTAAATTAACCCATTTGCGAGGTTGTTGTCATTGGGAAAAGCCTGGAAATTGCTTAAGCTTTTTAGCCGTTGAGTGCAAGCAAAGATTTGACTTCATAACTGGCGATCCTTAACTGACAGTTCAAAATCGTAGACCTGTACATCAAATTACATATGTCAACATAAACAATCTCTACACCAGAAGAGTTATTAATGTTGAAAAATAAAAAATGAAATTTCCTATTTCTATCTAAAGACTAAAGATTTATTGTTTTGTTTGAATATAGAAACAATGCTTTGAATTCTGCTGTGAAATTGTCTTCAAATATCTGCCTAATTAATGGCTTTCAGCTACCCAAACCTACACAGCAGAAAAGGAAGCCATGAAGACATGTGCATCAGTGCATGAATCATATGATTCACACATGAACTTCAGTTATCAACCGCATGGCATTTGGCAGTAGGTTTTCTAGGTATGGTTTCTGGTAAAAGATGCCACCTAAAAATATCGGTGAAATTTTGCCTATAATAGCCTTTTGTCATAGACTTGGGATCACAGTCCCTTCAATGTTTATTCATGTTTTCCCATTATCAGTATATCCAGCAGCTAACGTGAGTGCAATCTGTTTTGCCGCTCTTTGATCAATGATTCACGCAATCAACAAAGTCAAGAAATAACTAAATCTTTACTTTCAATGAATTTGGATTCTTCTTTTTGATATGTCAAAAAATGCAATTCATTTCTATTGTTATCTCATATTGGATTTTGTATGTATAATAATATGACACTTGACAAAATACATTAATTTTTTAAGGATCTTTGAGAAGTTGTGCGAGGAGAGAAAAAAACATGCATGTTAGGTAATGCTTATGGGGCCCCAGATTTTGCCAGGAGGAGGCACCAAAGGCCTTCGCCTTTCCATCATATGGACAGATAAAGGGAGGGCACTGCTCTTGATTTTTTATGCTGTCAAAGAGTTCAATAATGAAAATAAATGACGGGTGCCTGATCAAATTGATCGGATCGTGTAAAAACAAAATTCAAAATTCCTGTCACTTGATCCCGACAAATATTAAAAAAAAAAACCTTATCGTTTCAGCTGTGCTATGGAAGATACTAAAGTTTCTGTAAGAAGTGTTGTTCAGGTAGAGTTGTTTTAAAAGTACCGTAAAGAAAAATTAAAATAGAGTTTAGCGAATTTAATATAGAATTACGGTAGAATGTTGGAAAAACTAGTTGATAATATTTTTGTATTTTTTTAATAAAAATAAAATAATCAACCTTATTAATAAATTAAATGCAAACTTTTAGGAATAAAAATAAAATAAAGAGATATTTTGTTAATTATAATAAAAGCAAATGAATTCAATGACAAAAAAAAAAAACAAAACAAAAAATAACATGAAATAATATAATCTTATTTATAATTTTATGAATTATTAAAGAATAAAGTGAGAATATAAAAAATTTTCATTAACACTTTTTGAAAAAGCTTCAATTTATAGTTCGTCTAAAAACTCAAATTTATTTTTTGCATAAAGTAAAATTTTAAAAATTTTAAAAATAAAAAATTTAACTTCTGCTTTTACAATAAATAAATTCTTCTATAAATTGAGGTAAATACCCACTTAGAATTATTTGATTGTGATTAAAAAAGACAATAAAGTTTTTTATCTAGTAAATAGAAGTAATTAATTTGATGTCGAGGCGGACAAAATATGTTTTGTATTTATACTTGAAAAGATTGACAAATTAATGCGAGATAGAGACAAAAGACAAGTTTTCTATTATTGTATTCATAGATACTCATTTTGATCACTATCAATTAACTTAAATTATTATTATTATCATTTTTTTTGTTCCTTTTTTCTCTGCCAAAGTCCATGGGTACATTAAATGCATTGAAAGCATTCTCGTTTAACTTGACATCGTAAATTTTGATCACCAAAAATCCATCGATGGTTTTGAAAAAAACACCATAAGTTTGAAATTTTAAGATCTTAATTTTAAAAAATCAGAGATTTGAATATAAAAAAAAATTCTATAAATAGAGCTTTTTTCTTGCAGATCAAGGGAGGAGGAATCCAAAGAAACAAAAAACCCAGGATCTATCCAAGCAAAACCTTAAAAAAAAAAAAGAAACCTTACCAAAATAAAAAAAAAGGCTCTATTGAACAAAAAAAAACTTTCTGTAAAAAAAAATCTCAAAACCTAAAAAGCCAAACACACAAACACCAAACACAAATGAATCATGACCCTTGGTAACGGGGACTAATAGTGCTAAAAATGAAAACAAAAAAAATAAAAAAAAGTTGACCTAAACTTCAACCTCGATCTAGACTATTCATGGTATTTTCTCGCAAAAAAAAAAAATCAGATCAGGACTTAGGAGGCCAGAAGGATATTTTGGTGAGTTTTTGAAGTTTCTTAGTATCGACGATGGCGACCGACAACAGTGGCTGTGCGACGGCAATGATAACCAGCTAGCTTTTCCTTGGGATTTCTAGTTCAAAGAAAAAAGAAGAAAATGTTTTTTAAAGAATGGTTAAAATGAACTAAAAAAATTGGGTTTATATATAAATTGCCTAAAGCCAAAACGATGTAGTTTGGAGAATGATCAAAATGACGTCGTTTTGACCTTACAAGATTGGTGTGTTGCCTCATGATCTGACCGAAGATTCATGCAATGACCTACACTCGACCCACTTCCCTGATCATCCCTTAGTTGGTTCAGTTGAACCACTGTTGACTAGCTTGCCTAGATCGACATTGACCAAACCTTTGATCGAACCATTGATCGAATCGTTGACTGGTTCGATTTAGGTAAAAAAAATTTTTTTGGAATTTTTTGATTTATTTTTTTAATATTATTTTTGTTATTTTGAATTTTTATCATTAATATTGTGCATGTTAAAATATTTAATTTTGCTAGAATAAATTTTTGTTGTTTTTCTAATAATAATTAGTAAAAATGAAAACAAAATAAATAAATAATGAAATCCATAGTTAAAATTTTTGATAATTTTGTTAAAATTTGAAATAAGTTAAAATTTTTTATAATTTTGTAAAAATTTGAAATAAGCCTTATAAAATAATGATAAAAAATAATAATTAATGACTATGATACCAATAATAAAAAAATAGTTTCTAACATTTGATAAATTTTTAAAATTAAAAATAATAAATAATAAAAATTATTAACAAAATTAATAAAAATGATAAAAAAATTAGAAAAAATATAAGAAAAAAATTTTTTTATTCGATGATGGGATTCAAAGGTATTCCAAGTAGCGATACTTACGGAATCTCTAGGTGAAAAGATTTTTTTAAATACTACCAATGTATTAAAGTATTTATAAAAAGTTTTCAATACAATACATTTTTTTACTTTTTTTTTTGCTATAAAATAGTTAATAAAAATGAACTAATTTGTTAAAAAATAAAATGATACAAAATGAGGAAAAAATTTTTTATCTGATGTCGAGATTCTAAAGCATTTCGAATAGTGATGGTTTATGAAATCTCTAGGTGAGAAAATTTTTTTAAATACTATCAGTGTATTAAAATATTTATAAAAAAATTTTAATACGATAAAAATTTTTCTTTTCTTTAAAACAATAACAACAAAAATAAAAACTAATATTTTTTTTTACAAAATAAAATGTGTGCATCAACATGTTGTCATTTGCATTGCATGCATAAGTTTGTTTATACGGAAAGTAAATACGAACCCTCAATGATAAGATTCTAAGGTATTTTGAGAAGCGATGCTTAAGAAATATCTAGGTGAGAAAGAATTATTCTAATGTTACCAACGTATTGGAATATTTAAGAATTGTTTCAATAAAAATGTTCTAATATATTTTTCTCGAATAAAATGGAACAACAATAATAATAATAATAATGAAAGAGAAAAAAATCAAAATTTCAATAAACAAAAGAAGTCAAGGGAATTATTCAAACATCAAAACTAAGAAAATTTTTGTCAAAATCAAAGGATAACGTGTCTTTAATTGGTACTATTTTAAACGAGCACTGTAAGAGTGCTAATCATTCTCCATGTGTAATTGACTTCTAAACCCAAACTATTTCGCAAATCCTAAAATTATCTTTTTAATAAATTTTAATTAATCCTAAAATTTTATTAAAAGAATTTGTTTTAATAGGTAACGTATCACACCTAGCCAAAAAAGGATTGGTGGTGACTCCATTTTTTTTTTCATTTTTGTTTCCCAATTCATCAGGTGGCTCCAAAACCATTACGATAATTTGACGACTTCATTGAAAATGTCATTTTTTCGAGAGTCAAGTCAAAATTAACTACGTGTTATCCTCAATTTTGCTTTAAATAATTTTAATTAGTATTTAATTTTAAGTTCCTAGATTTTGATTCTTTTTTAATTAGATAGCAAAAATCAATCAAAAATAAAAAAAAGAGCAAATTTCACACGCATTTTTTTACTATGCTTTTTATTTACATATATTATTCTTAATAAATTAGGAAACATTTGCACATACGATAATACATTGCACTTCAAGCATGAGCTCTATACTTGAGCTCCGTTATTTATAGAAAAAAGTAAAGTACCTATGCTTTCGTAAGGTGATAATCTTCGTAATGGCAAACGAAATATTTCTACTCAAATTGACCATTTTTTGTTCATAGCCTATAATAGGTGAGGATCGAAATGCTTTACTAGTCTAGCGTAGACGACAGTGAGAAACAATTTGGGAACCTCTAGATGTGTGTTAATTCGAACCAAGCATGTAATAAGCCTAAGAAGCTAACCTTAGGTAAAGTCTCACCCATCTTTTTTGTAGAAAATACCTAAGTCCAAATTGTGTAAGAATAAAAGTTGAGCGTAATAAAAAACAAAAAAATCTAGCAAAAAAAACATTTTTCTCAGCATCAAACCACATCTTCACACTAACTCAATTTTTTTTTCTTCTTTCTTTTACATAAATCATATCATACAGTTTTTATCGAGGTATTTGCTTTAAGATATCTTTTTCCTGGGAAGTTCTTCATGAATCTCGTAGAACTACATATTTGGTCATCATTCGTCAATGTCTCATATGAATCATATAATGAAGTATATGTTAGGTCAAAAAAAGCCCAACAAAAAAATAGAGACTGCTTACCTACTAGTTATGTGTCTAAGTTACTCGAGAAAGTGCATTTGGATCTCACACAAAGTAATTTAGATGACTTAGGGTTAGTTAAGTAAAGAAAAAAAAGAAAGCTTTTGCAAGAAATACAAGCAGATTGCATCTCTCATTCTGATAGTGATTAAGGAATAATTAGTTAAGGCAGCTATATAGTTTTAGGACCCTTCTTATAGATGTTTCACTTTTAATCAGGTGCCAACCATTGAGGAGTACTTGATTTTGCTTGAAATAGAACTGTAGTGTTTAGATAAAGTGTTTACCCAAAATTCGAAATCAAGTTATCATAAAAAGTTGGCTAAACTTATGAGGGTTAAAGTGAAAACCATAGATTCTTTCGCAATGCCTAAAGGTGAGCATTTTGGTATCCGTTAAGACTTCTTCTGTAATTTTATTCAACGGCATCTAGATGATGATCAAGGCATGGCTGTGTTTACCATAACATTGTATGGTATAGTGATCTTCTTGAAGATCTTAGGTTACATTGAGATAACTATGGTAGATTTTTTAAGCAAATTGAAACTCAAGCAATTAATCATGCACTAGTAGTCCTAGCCGAAACCATTAAGTCATTTAATTTTTATTAATGAGATGGAAAAAGGACGGTTCATAAGGTATGCATCGTTGTTCTATGTATAGGTTAAAAGTTATTTTAAGTGTGAAAAGAATGCATTCTTAAAGCGGTATCTTTAAAACAAGGCACAAATTGAAGAGTTCTACAAAAGCTAATAGCCAACATTGAAGATTAAGAAATAATAGGTTTTATTCTTGTGAAGGCTTATCGGGGATGAAATAGAGAGATACCACTGTTAGGACTATGGGGTATGGCAAGTTACACTCCATTGATGGTGTTTAGGCAATTTGGTGCAAAGCAATTTGTTCTTGTCACTCATGGCCTGGCTTAAGTAAAATTCATTTACGAGGAATCTAATCTACTAAGAACATCGAAGCAATTGATCCAAGCATGGAAAAAAATTCAAAAAATGAGATTAGGGCCTCTTCTTGATAAAATCACTTATGATTACTAGATTTGGAAAGCGAATCAACTTAGAAACATAGTGATACCTCCTAATGATGGCTTACATCAATCAGTTAACCTTTCGATAAAAGTGTAATCATCAAAAGTTGAGCTTGTCAAGAAAAAATTAGAAGCTAAAAATGAGGAAATAAAAAGAAAAAATTTAAAACTTTGTAAGAAGATAAGAAATTTAAAATACAAAGATAAGTACAAAAGAGTAGATTAGAGAATGTCATAAAAGAATGAAATGTGGCCAACAATGATTTGAAAGATTTGTAGCAAGAAAATAAGAAATTACTAGTCCAATTCAAGATTAAAAAAGTCACCAAGTCTTACCTTAGTTGGCAACATGAAATGGATAAGCTCTGAGAGGAAATGAACCAATAAAAAGGTAAAGCTCAAGAAAAGCAATAAGAGGTCACTAGAATTTCTTAAGAATTTTAGAATTGGGAGGGATTATACTCTATAGCTTTAGCAAGATTGGTTGAATGCCAAAAGAAAAAAAAGAAAGGTTGGAGGTTATGCTCATAAAGGAGAGAAAAAAGTGCCTTGAAGTATTGAACGAAAAAGAATCACTTCACCAAGTGATCTAAGGGTTGAGCTACAACTATAAGATCACAATAACCATATTTTAGTAACAATAGATGAGTGAAAAAGAAGAAAAAAAGATTGAATCTTCACATGTGATTCAGAAATAGATGCTCCGCATAAGATAGAGAGCAAAAAGCTTAGCAAGACAACAATACATAGAGTATTTGACTAGTCAAGTTTGCAAGGCAGTGAAAAAGGCATGAGAGATAGTTAAAAAGGTAGAAGTGTTAAGAAAAGAAGTCAATCCTATAAGAGAATATGGCCAGCACCTAGTGAACTTTCTAGACAAAGCCAATGATCATTATGAGTAAGTCAAATATTTCTATGGATATAATTTTAGGATGATAAATCTCATGTAACAAAAGTTGTATGGAATCAATAAAAATTTTTAGTGTTGAAATTCATCCAAGAGCAAATATTTCTCACTTGCATTCATGCATCATGTGCACCATTTTTAATAACCATATTCTTTAAAAAAATCACAAAAAATAAGTGAAAAATAAAATTTTCAACATATAGCGTTTTGATTTTTGAAAATTTATGTTAATAAAGGTTCAAGATAGCTCGCCCACAAAAACTTTTTGACTCAACCTTCTCGCTATTCATACAATACTAGAGCTCAAATAAGAATCATGAAATAAGAATAAGCCAAGCAATTTAAAAAGATTGAGAAGGCTCAAGAAGAACTAAAAAGAGATTCTAGTAAGATAATGGACATGCTCAAGAATCTTGACAAAGAAAAAATTATGAAAGGAAATTCTAGCTTTCAAGAGCAATCATCAGACATGGTTGATCCTATGTAACCTCCAAGGTTTGAGCCATGGCCAACCTAACCTTCTTAAAGAGCCAGAGTGCAAATTACTACTCCCGGAGGATATTTCTATCCTTATCCAAGAATTGCATCCACATCTATTTTAGGATAATTCTAAAATCTTGCTAATCCCATCATGGTAGCAAAACCATTTGAGCCAAGCCTGATTTTGGGCTTAGATGATCCCAAGGAGAAAAAAAAGATAAGGATGAAAACATTTAAGAAAGTGAAAGATACTAGTGCCAAGTAGATGATGAAATTATTAGAAGAAAGGCTTAGGGCCATGGAGAGAATGGATTTTTATAGCAACATGGACGTAGCTGAGCTTTGTTTAGTCCCAAAAGTAGTCATTCCACCAAAATTCAAAGTCTCTAAGTTTAAAAAATATGATGACACAAAATGTTCAATGACTCATATCACCATATATTGTCGTAAGATGACGATGCATGTTTATGATGAAAAGCTACTGATACACATATTTCAAGATAGCTTTATAGGTTCTGTAGTCAGATGGTATGTTCAACTAGACAAGACTCATATCCATTCCTAGAAAAAGCTTACAAAGGTATTTTTTACATAATACTAGCATGTCATAGATCTAACTCTAGATTATCTATCTCTACAAAGCATGGAAAAGAAGGTAATAAAAAACTTTAAAGAGTATGCATAGAGATGGAGAAATGTAGCTGCATAAGTATAACCTTCCCTTATTAAGAAAGAAACAATTATCCTATTTGTGAACACCTTGAAAGCACCTTACAATGAAAGACTAATTAGTAATGTAACCAAGAATTTTATAGATATGGTGATATTATGTGAGATTATTGAAAACTTCATGAAGAATGGCAAGCTCAATACAAGAAAAATAAGTGGAGCAAAGAAAGGTGGAGCTCCTAAAAAGAAAGAAAATTAAGTCAAAGTAGTGAACTATGTGGGAGAATAGTTTAGAGATTTCACTCTATACCCCGCACTAATGTACCAAGCCCATTACCTTCTCATAAACAATATTACATCCACCTTTCATCCATATTAATTGTATCAATTGATACAATAACCAATTTATCCATCCTATTTTTAGCAATCCTTTCAGACATCTACCTATGCATATAGCTGTTCCCCTATAACTACTAGACCAAAATGAAGACCTAATCTAAGTAGTGGTCCAAGAGCCCCAAGAAATACCTAAGAAAAAATCTTTTTGACTCTATCCCCATGACATAAATAGATTTGTGCCCTTGACTTATTGAGAAAATTTGCTAGCCCTTATTATTCTTGAACCTTTGAAACTTTTTATTTCTCAAATGGTATGATCCTAATGCGTATTATGATTATCATTATAGAGGCCCAAGCCATTCTACTTAGAATTGTACTACTCTAAAGCACAAAGTGCAAAGGTTGATTGACAAAAGGGTATTAAACTTTGATGCCAGCCAGAGAATGCCCTCAAATGTTAATAAAAACCCACTATCGAATCATGCTAGGCCATCAATAAATGCTTTGATTGATAGGTAAATATGCTACGTGAAAAGAAGGCTAGATGAAGTTAAAACTCTGATGGCTAAGGTGTTTAAAACTTTAGTCAAAGCTAATATGTTAAAGTCAATAAAGCTTGCAATTGCTCTAGAACTATTAGCTCAATCAAAAGTTACGATTATCACAAATGTGTTTTTGGTGTATTTTATTGAGAATTATGATCAATTTCATCAATAGGTACAGAAGTTGATGGATATAGGTTAGATAGTGTTTTACAAAGAAAGAAAAAATTGATGAAAGCTAAAATATTCATAATTGATTCAAAGAATAATTTGTACATAGACCGATAACTATCTATTATGATGAAAAGCTGACCCTAAGGCTAAAAAAGTCCATTTCTCAACTAGTAGTGACAATTAAAGTTTCTAGCCCTTTTTGTTACCAGAATGACAAAGCAATATTATAGAAGTATAATTATAAAGTTGTAGTCTATACATATATTGCAAACATAATGGTGTCGAAGGTATGACCTGAAATGATAGATGTTACACTCTTAAAATATTAGAGAAAGCCAAGAAAGAAAAAACAAAGATCAAGAAAAAAAAAAGTCAGAGTAATTCTGTAGCATTCTCCGATATAGAATGTCAGAAGCCAGTCTCTGAAAATAAAGCTTGTAAATTTTTAAAGCTAGTAAAATATAGTGAGTATAGCATGGTAGAACAGTTGAACAAGATGCTAGTTAGAATTTCGCTAATATAACTATTGCTAAGCTTAGAATCACATCGTAATGCTTTACTAAAGGTACTAAATCAAGTATATATGTCCCATAATGTATCTATTGAGTACGTGAAACTGCTTGTTGACAATTTAGCAATCTCAAACTACATCTCTTTCAGTGATGAAAAGATTTTTCCTGAGGGGTGAGGAAATACTAAGGCTCTTCACATTACTATAAAGTGCAAGAGCCACTTAATGGCTAATATTTTGATCGATAATGGCTCATCAATCAATGTTATGTCCATGACTACTTTGGCTAAACTATCTATTGATGGATCTTATAAAAAGCTTAGTTATATGATAGTTTAAGTCTTTGATAGAACTCGAAAAGAGATGCTAGAAGATATAAAAATATTATTGTAGATTAGCCCTTATACTTTTGATATGAAATTTTAAGTTAAAGATATTTTTCTCTCATACAATTACTTGATGGGTAGGTCATTAATTCATATGGTAGGTGCTGTTCCAGCCTTATTACATTAGAATGTCAAATTCATTATTGATGAAAAGTTTACATATGTGACAAGAGAAGAAGATTTACTGATAACTTAACTGGTAAATATTTCTTTTGTGAAAGTGATAGATAAAGCCTTGGAATACTCTTATAGATTTTTTGAGATTGTCAATACAATTTATGTGGTTGAAGGATCTAAATTATATTCGTTACACCTGTTTATGACTACGAAAATGGTCATCAAGCAACTTACCAGGATAAGATGATAACCTTGAGCTAGACTTAAGAAGAATCTACAAAAAATCATTAAGCTACCAGTAATATATGATAAGAAAGACATATTCAACTTGGGTTATAAACCAACAAAAGAAGATAGAATAAAAATTATGAATGAGAAGAAAAAAAAAGAGAATGGCTAATCTTGAGGGATATGAGCCAAAGCTAGAGCTGATGGTCATTCTTTACCTCTATGATTCTTTTTGTTTGGGAGGATGTATTTAGCCAGACGCATTTTAAGCCCCGAGTGCGAAGTTGAGAGAAGTTTTTTTTTAGTTAGCCAGTTAGATGGTGGATAGGGAAGAAAAAAAGAGTTAGGATGAAGAGTTGTCCTTTGAATTTTGAGTCAAACAATTGAAAAGTCATGGAACTGCCTTTGTCTTTAAAACTTTTGAAAAGTAATGTATTGTGAAAATTTAAATCCATAATTACTTTTTATAAACATGATGAGATCTTTTATGGTGTGTTTATGTTTTGTCATTTTAATAAAAAACTTAGAAAATGCTTTTGCATTTCTTCTATTTGCTTTCACTTTCATTCATTTGATCCATTTCTCTTTTTATTTTGCCTTAATCATTTTCTTGCCATTTCACTTTTGTGTGCCAATATTCTTTTCATCTCACCCTTTACAGGGTCTTAAATAATGAATGCAAAGATAATCACAACAATAATCTTGGATTCAATTTTAAAAACTCAATTTATGTTGACGAACTTGATAATGAAAAAGGTTCAGATAATTGCACATTACCTCCTAATTTGTTAAAATTAATAGAACATGAAGATAAGCTAATTAAGTGCCACTATAATATTATCGAATTAGTGAATTTATGAGATGATGAAAATAAAAAAGAGGTTAAAATTGCTATGTCTTTTTCATCAGCTAAAAGGTGAAGGCTAAATGAATTGTTTTGAGAATATGTGAATGTATTTGCATGATCTTACTAGGATATGCTAGGACTCGATATTGATATTGTAAAGCATAAATTACCTTTGAAATTAGATTGCAAGCTAGTATAGCAAAGCTAAGGCGCATGGAGCCAGCGATGCTACTAAAAATTAAAGAAAAGGTGAAAAAATAATTTGATACTAGATTTTTTGAAGGTGGTAAAATATCTTAAATTAGTAGCCAATATAGTGCATGTTTCTAAGAATGATGGAAATGTGAGAATGTATGTTGATTATTGAAATCTAAAAAAGTGAGTCCTAAGGATAATTTTTTTTCACCCTATATCAATACCTTAGTGGATAACATGGCTTATCAGGCTACAATTAGATTAAGATGGCTCGAGAGGATATGGAGAAAACAACATTTGTGACGATATGAAGGATATTATGTTACAAAGTCATGTCTTTTGGGTTGAAAAATGTTGATGCTACTTATCAAATAACGATGGTAACTTTCTTTCATGACATAATACATAAAGAGATAAAAGTGTATACAGATGATATGATTGTAAAATCTTGTGAAGAAGAAGATCATGTAGTCAATCTCAAAAAGTTGTTTGATAGGTTAAGAAGATTCTAGTGAAGTTAAACCCTACCAAGTGTACATTCGATGCTAAATTAGGAAAACTGTTGGGCTTTGTGGTTGGTGAAAGGGGAATAAAAGTGGATCCAGATAAAATATGTGCTATTCAAAACTTATTCTATCTTTGTACCTCAAAAAAAGTGCTAGTCTTTATAGAGGGATTGAACTATATTACTTGTTTCATTTCTCAATTTACCTACAAGAGCGATTCCATTTTTAAGCTTCTTAGAAAATATGATCTAAGAGAATAGAATGATGAATGCTAAGAAGCTTTTGATAAAGTCAAAGAATACTTGTCAAATGCACCCATGTTGGTGCTACCAGTTCTGAGAAAGTTTTTTATTTTATACTTAATAATACATGAAAATTCAATGGGATGTGTGTTAGGGTAAAAAGATAAAACTAATAAGAAAGAATGAGCAATCTACTACTTGAGCAAAAAGTTCACTAATTATGAGTCTAAGTATTCACCATTAGAGAAGATATGGTTTGCATTAGCCTAGAAAGCTCAAAGGTTCAAGCAATAAATGCTTTATCACACTACTTGACTTATAGAAAAGTTAGATTCTATCAAGTATATCTTTGAAAAGCCTTTATTGACAGGAAGAATAGCACGATGGTAAATTATGCTTTCAAAATATGATATTATCTATGTAACTCAAGAGTAATTAAAAGAAGTGTAATGGTCGAGTTCCTTGCCAATCGTGCGGTCAAAGATTATGAACCAATGAGGCTAGATTTTCTTGATAAAGATGTGATAGTCATTGAAGGGAATGAACTTGTTGGGAAATCTTGGAGGATATATTTTGATAGAGCTGCTAGTGCTTTAAGTCATGGTATTGGGGTAATTTTGATATCTCTTGATGGACATTATTATCCCATCATAGCTAGATTGAATTATAACTGCATAAATAATGTGACTGAATATGAGGCTTATGTTAAGGTTTGCAAGCAGCAATTGAAAAGAAGATCAAAATGTTGAATGTGTTTGGAGATTCAGCTCTGATCATCTATCAATTATGAGGTGAATAAGAAATAAGAGATTTTAAGTTGATTTGATAACATAAATACATTTTTAAGTTGGTTAAGTAATTTAAAAAAGTTCAATTTAAGCATTTGCCTAGAAAGAATAACCAAATTGCTAATGCACTAACTACTTTGGCTGTAATGATTATAATAGATGCAAATACCAAGATTCGACCCATCATAATGGATGTGAAAGATGTACCAGCACATTATTCAAGTGTCGAAAAAGAAATTGATGGGAAGTCATAGTATCATAACATTATGTAATACATTAAAGTTAGCGATACTCAAAACATGCAACCAAAAATGATAAAAAGACTATCATAAGGTTGGCTATGGGTTTTTTTCTTGATAGAGATGTCTTTTATAAAAGAAGTCAACATCAGGTGCTTTTAAGGTATGTGAATATAGTTGAATAAAAAAGGATTATTGAAGAAGTGCATGACAGAGTTTGCAAGACACATGTGAATAATCATATGATGGCTAGACAAATCATGAAGTTTGGCTATTATTGGTTAACAATGAAGAGTGACTGTCTTGATTATGATAGAAGATGCCATAAGTGTCATATTTATGCTGATAAGATTTATGCTTCTCCATTAGCTTTACATGTTTTGACTCTTTTATAGCCATTCTCTATATGGGGCATAGATGTCATTGGTCAGATCACTCCAAAAGCTTCAAACGAGCATAGATTCATCTTTGTAATGATTAATTATTTTATGAAGTCAATAAAAATTGCATCATATGCTAGCATGACTCGATCAGTGATATGTAAGTTCATGAAAAAAAAGTTTTTGAAGACAATTATTTCTGACAATGCCAAAAACTTGAATAGTAAAATGATGAATGAAGTGTGCATTCAGTTGAAGATCCATCATTGTAATTTGACACCATTTCATTTGAAGATGAATGGAGCAGCAAAAACGACAAACAAGAATATCAAAAAGATTTTGAAGAAAATGACTGATACTTATAAAGACTAGCATGAGAAGTTACTTTTTACCTTACATGCTTATAGAACATCAGTAAGAACCTTTATTGAGGCCACCTTATTTTCATTGGTCTATATAATGGAAGTTGTGCTACTAGTTGAAGTATAGATTTTTTCATTGAGGGTTTTAATGGAAGTAGAGTTAGAAGAAGTAGAATGAGTTTAGAATCACTACGAACAATTAAAACTTATTGAAGAGAAGAGACTTATAGCACTTTACCATAGTTAACTATATAAAAAAAAGATAATGAGAGCACATGATAAGAAAATTTACCCTTGTCACTTTCGAAAAGGAAACTTAATACTGAAAAGGATCCATTTGAATCAACATGATAATCGAGAAAAATTGACACCAAATTGGAAAGGTCTGTATGTGGTGAAAAAGGCCTTTTTTAATAAGACATTGATCTTGGTAGAAATGGACAAAAATGATTTACCTACTCTTATAAACTCAAATGCTGTAAAAAGATACTTTGCTTGAAAAAAAAAAAGAATGAAAAAACAAAAAAAAACAAAAACAAAAAAAAAAAAAAGTAAGAAAAATGACATATTTAAGCTGAAAACCTAAAAAGGTGGCTTGGATATAAAAAAAAAGTGTCATCACGGGATTACCTCACAACAAAGGGGAAAATGTAGTTTGACAAACTCTAAAGAATCAAGAATGTCATTTGATTGAGTTTTTGAGAAAGAATCTAGGAATATTTTGTTCATGATTATCTCATAATAATTACTTAAGTACCTTTATTCTTACCCAAATATTTTCGTTGCCATGCACTTTATTGGTTAGATTAAATATGCTTTCTTTCCTTTAGAAATAATGCCTATCCATTCCTCTATCTTATTTACTATCCTTGTCCATCCTACAAATGAATGGGAGAAATATATGATGCATTTTATTTGTCTTGAACTTAAAATGATGAAAAGTAACCAATAACATAGAAAATCCCAACATTACTTTTTAAAAGTCGATAAAAGCAGGTAGAAAATTATAAGAAAAGCATGATAAGACATTGATATTGTAGAAAAAGAAAAGGATATTGTTGAAGAAAATGTGATAATCAAATGTCAATGATGAGTTGATTCTATGACAATTGTTGGGAATTTTTATGATTGAAGCATAAAATGTAAGAGATTATAAGAATATTTTACCATAATTGGACATGAATAATTTGATTGTATTACATGCATTGCATTTAGAGCATTTGCTACATGCATCCATGAAAGGTTAAGATTACAAGTTGTAGTAAGAACAAAGATTTTTCATTCCTTAATGAAAAATAGATTTTTGGCCTTTGTAAAAAGATAATGATCAAAGATAAGACTTCAATCCTCATAAGAAAAAAAATTACTTTTTCAAAAATGAGATCTCAGTTTTGAGAAAAGATGTTTTTTTTTTAAAGTTATTGAGCATTTGCTTAGAAGATTTTTTCAAGATCAATTTTTATTAAAAGTTATTGAGCCCCTGCTTAGAGGAGTTGTTTAGAGGAGTTTTTTCATGATAAATTTTTTTTTAAAGTTGTTCAGCCTTTGCTTAGAGGAGTTTTTGCAATAAGGATTTTTATTAAAAGTTATTGAGCCTTTACTTAGAGGAGTTTTTCTAAGATGAATTTTTTTTGAAAAAAATTGTTAAGTCTCTACTTAGAGGAACTTTCATCATCAAGATTCGTAAGTCCTTTAACCAAAATATTGTAAATTGAGAAAACTTTGTGGAGCCTATTCTTAGAAGAGCTCTTTAAAATTGTTGAGCCCCTATTTAGAGGAGTTTTTTCAAGATGAATTTTTTTTAAAAATTGATTAACCTTTACTTAGAGGAGCTTTTATCATTAAGATTCGTAAGTCCTTTTAGTAGAATATTTAAATTGATAAAAAGTTATGGAGGTTTTTCTTAGAAAAGCCTTTCAAAATTGTTAAGCTTCTTCTAACTTTTTTAAAATTTCAAAAGTCATCGAGCCTTTGCTTAGAAAAACCTTTTAAATTTTCAAAAATTTCATTAAACTTCCATTTAAAGGAGTCTTTTTAATTTTTTTTTTTAAAAAATTTATGCTCAATGTTTCTTCTTTTCGAACAAAATGCTTCTCTATTTGTTTTTACCTTGTTCTTGATTCTCAAAAATCGATAAAAAGAAGTAGTTGTAGATACCCATTTTGTTTGGTATCAATTAACCTAAATTATTATTATTATTATTATATTATTATTATTATCATAGTTTTTTTTCTTTTCTTCTCTGCCAAATTTCTTAGGTGCATTAACTGCACCAAAAACACCCTGGGATTGACCATCCATCGCCTGACACCCCTACCTAACTTGGCAACATAGATTCCGGCCACCAAAAGTCCATCGATGGTTTTGAAAAAAACACTATAAGTTTGAAATTCTAGGATTTCAATACCAAAAAATTTGGAGTTTGAATCATATAAAAACTTTATAAATAGAGCTTTTTTCTTGCAAATCAGAGGAGAGGAACCAACAGAAACAAAAAACCCAGAATCCAAGCAAAACCCAAAAGAAAAAAAATAAACCTTGCTAAATAAAAAAGAAAGGCTTTGCCAAACAAAAAAAACTTTTTGTAAAAAAAAAAATCCCAAAACCTAAAAAGCCAGACAAACAAACATCAAACACAAAAGAATCATAGCGCTTGGTAATAGAGACCAACATCCCTGAAAATGAAACCCAAAAAAATAAAAAAAAAATTTTGGTTAAAACTTCCAGCCCCAATCTAGACCATTAATGGCATTTTCTCGTAAAAAGGAGGTCAATTTAGAACTTAAAAGGCTGAGAGGATATTTTGGTGAGTTTTTGAAGTTTTCTGTTCATCGACAACAACAACCGATGACCTATGGTTGAGGCAGTGCAGCAAAAATGGCAATCGGCTAGCGTATCCTTGGGATTTCTGGTTCAAAGAAAAAAAAAGAAATTTTTTTTTTGAAGAATGGTTGAAATGAACTAAATAAAAAAAATTTGGGTTTATATATAAATTGCTTAAAGTTAAAACGATGGCATTTGGAGAATGACCAAAACGACATCGTTTTGACCCTACAAGATCCGCGTGTTGCCTTATGATCCCATTTGAGGTCCCTTTAATGACCTGCACCCGACTCGCTTCCTTGATCAGCCTTTCGCTAGTTTGGTTGAACTACTATTTATCAGTCTGCCCAAATTCGTATTGATCAGACTATCAATTAGCTTGGTTGAGGGAAAAAATTTTTTTAGAATTTTTTGATTTATTTTTTTAATATTATTTTTGTTATTTTGAATTTTTGTCATTAATATTTGTTCATGTTAATATCTTAAAGTTTGTTAGATAAATTTTTATTGTTTTTATAATAATATTTAGTAAAAATGAAAACAAAATAAATAAATAATAAAATACATAGTTAAAATTTTTGATAATTTGGTTAAAATTTGAAATAAACGTTATAAAATAATGATAAAAAATAATAATTAATAATTAATGACTATGACACCAATAATAAAAAAATGGTTTTTAACCTTTGATAAATTTTTAAAATTAAAAATAAAAATAGTAAAAATTATTAATAAAAATGATAAAAAAAATTAGTAAAAATGTAAGAAGAGAAAAATTTTGTCCGACGATGGGATTCAAAGATACTCCGAATAGCAATACCTATGAAATCTCTAGATGAGAAGATTTTTTTTAAATATTGTCAATGTATTAGAGTATTTATAAAAAGTTTTCAATACAACAAAAATTTTTTTTTCTTTTTTTTACTATAAAATAGTAAATTAAAATGAACTAATTTGTTAAAAAATAAAATGATACAAAATGAGAAAAAATTTTTTTATCCAATGACAAGATTCTAAAATTTTTCGAGTAGTGATACTTTATGAAATCTTTAGGTGAGAAAGTTTTCTTAAATACTACTAATGTATTAGAGTATTTACAAAAATTTTTCAATACGACAAAAATTTCTCTTTTCTTCATAACAATAACACTAAAAATAAAAACTTATATTTTTTTAACAAAATAAAAGTGTGTGCATTAACACGTTGTCATTTGCATTGCATGGATAATTTATTTTTTATGAAAAGTAAATACAAACCCTCGATGATAAGATTTTAAGGTATTCCGAGGAGCGATGCCTAAAAAATCTCTAGGTGAGAAAGAATTATTCTGTTGTTATCAATGTACTAAAATATTTTAAGAATTATTTCAATAAAATGGTTCTAATTTATTTTTTTTTAAATAAAATGAAACAACAACAGCAATAATAATAATAAAAGAGAAAAAAACAAAAATGTCAATAAACAAAAAAAGTCAAAGGAACTATCCAGACACCAAAACTAAGATTGTTTTTGTCAAAATCAAATGATAACGTGTCTTTAATTGGTACTATTTGAAACAAGTGCTGTGAGAGTGCTAATCTTTCCCCATATGTAATTGATTTTCGGACCTAAATTATTTCATACACCTAAAATTATCTTTTTAATAAATTTTAATTAAATTTCAAATTTTATTAAAAAGATTTGTTTTAATAGGTGGCCAATCACACCTAGCAAAAAAAAATTAGTGGCAGCTTTGCTCTTTTATTTTTTTCATTTTCATTCCTAAATTCTTCGAGTGGCTCCAAAATCATTGTGACAGTATTAGGGGTTTACTCAAGTTTTGGTTTATCTTCGTTGCTTTCCAAAATCATCACTGTTCTCATTTATAAAATTCGTAATCAATAAATAAATTGAGATAAGTTAGGAACTTTGATTGAAGCTAAATGTTCAATTTAAGATTTAATATTTGAATTAATTTTCAATTAAGAACAAAATGTTTAATTTGATTTAAATCAAAATTAAACATTTTTGAATTTACTCAAATAAAGATATTTTAACAAGAGTAAATAACACACTATTTAAAATATGTTGCTTTAAAATATTTCGATGATATATTATTTTTTTGCATATATAGAGGTGGCTGTTTTATTAAATTTTGAATGGTTAAAACACTTTAATAGTTGCCAATGAAAACTTGGCTAAGTAGCAAGGAAAAGGTCCTAGAACTTTAAAATCCAAGGTTCAAGTCCCACTGTGTGCAAGTTTTAGTTGTTTACATAAGTTATTGTTTATTAGTTGATTGTTTAGTGATGTAATAGTTGATTATATGAATGTAATACTTGATTATATTTAATCAAGTATGAATAATGCCTATATATAATGCCTACCAAAACCCTACCCATCTGCCATAATCTACTCTATATTGTCATAATGATTTTTCATCCAGGGGGACTCGATCATTAGACTTTGTAAAAATTTTCGAAGTTGCCACTAATTTTTTTATAGGGTGTGATTGACCACCCAAAATATCATCTTTTAGTATAATTTTTTTTTAAATTAATTAAAACTCACTAAAAGAAGTTTAGGTCTATGAAATCAGGACTAGGTCCAGGAGTACGGTTATAAGTTATGAAGGTATTAGTACCTTCACGTCGCCCATTCTAAAAATAGTACCATTTAAACATGCATAATCCTATAATTTTGATAACATAGTCTTTTTTATTTAAGTTTAATTTCCTAAAATTTATTTTAAAACATTTTTCTCTGTTTTGAAATTAACATTATTATTATTATTTCGTATTCTATAAATTCTTCAATTCTTTGGTGAAATTTATAGAAAATCACTATTTAAAAAATATTTCGAGAAAATTGATTATTCACAAAATTCTCGAAACTTCGTCATAAGATATTTTAATTATTTATTTAAAAAAAGATTTTAGCAATATTTCGACTCTTTGGTGAGTTCCTAAAATTTATAATAAATTTTAAGATTATCCCGACTCTTCGGTGGAATCTAAATATTATGGTTATTTTAAAATTTTGTATTATTTATTCTTTAATAATTTTTATAAGAAGAAATTCAGATTATCCTGACTCACTAGTGAAATCTAAATATTAATATCTTGTTTAAAGAAAATCGAACTCTTTCAATTTTTTATATATATATATATTTAAAAAATTCAAGATATCAAATATTATTAATTTTATTTTTTATTATTGTTTTACATTGTTTAAATCAATCTTTATTTTAGTGAAAATAATTTTGGATTATCCCAACTCCATGGTGAAATCCAAAAAATTATTTTTATTTGCAATAATTTAAAAAAATTAAACTCTTTTAACTTTCTCTAAAGATTGCATTTAAAAGATTCATTTAAACAATTTATTTTTTTATTTATTATTTTTTATGTATTTTTTATTTTTTAGCAAAAATTATTTTTTAAATAATCCCAACATTTTGGTGAAATTTAAATAATATTTTTGCTTGTAATAGAATTTATTTCCTTTAAATAGTTTTTATTATTAAATTTTTTATTTTTTTTAGGTATTTATTTTGTTTTAATTTGATTTTTTATTCTATTTATTTATTTTTTTTCTAAAAAATTATTACCAGTAATAATACAAAATTAAAATAATAACAATAATAATAACATCATAAAAAAATAACATAAAAAAATCAAAATCAAAATAAAAAATAAAAATAAAAAGAAAAAAAAAAGGGAAAACCTGTGAACCGAGTCGGTTGGCGTGCGGATCCTGTGTGGGTCGAGTTCGGTCCAAACTTCCAAAATGACATCGTTTTGGAGGGCCGAAAAAAGGCCTGTTTCAATTTTTTTTTATTTTTCTTTCCCCTCTCTCTTTCTATCCCAGAGTCCTTCTCTCTTAAATCTCGGTACCCCTTGCTGGTCATTGTGGATACCCAGTTTTCGACTAATCGTCGTCGTGCACCGGTGGTCGAAAACTTCAACGACGTCGAAAAATTCAAAGATCCTAGATTTCGATGGTCGAAAAATTCATCCGTTGCTAGAAAATTTAAACTTTTTCAATTTTCGATGACCCAAAAATTTTTTCAAATATTTCCTCAATGATCCTTTTTACTTTCTAAACACTTTTTCAAGCCCAAATTTTTCAAAAAAAAAAAAATCTACAACTTCCTAAATCGAGAATTTCATTCTCAAAATTTTTTTTATGTTTGCTATTTTTTTAAAAATTTGTGTGTTCCTCTTTTTTGTTCTCTCTCTCTTTCTATTTTTGCAGAACTTAACTCTATTTATAGAGCTTTTGAGATTCAAGACCCCAGATCTTCTGAGATCTTTTTTTGTGGAAAATTTGTGTCTATCCGATGACTTTTCATCACTGAATTTTATGCTGTCAAATTAGGCAGTATTAGGGAGAAATTTAAATCACTCTGGTAGCTTTATTTCAGTTGTCAGAGTTGAAATCAAAGACTTTTTTTCAACTTTTTTTGTTTTAAAGATTAATAATAATAATAATAATAATAATAATAATAATAATAATAATAATAATAAACAAAACTATATAATAATAAAAAAAATAAAATTGGTGCCTATAGTTGTCCCTCTTTGCTTATTTTTGAAAATTATGAATAAAGCAAAAACAAAAAGACACCAATTTTGTTCAGGTAAACACATACCAAAAATGAAACATTGAATATAAAGTTTTTTTTTTAGGAGAAAATTTGAAAGGCTCCTCTAAACAGAGGCTATAAAACTTTAAATTTAAAAAGCTTCTCTAACCAGAGGCAACGAACTTTAAATGTTGAAAAGCTCCACTCATCAGAGACAACAAACTTTAAATTCAAAAGCTCCTCTCACCAAAGGCAACAAATTTTAAATTTCAAAAGCTCCTCTGATCAGAGGCAACGAACTTTAAATTCAAAAAGCTCCTTTAACCAAAGGCAACATACTTTAAATGTTAAAAAGCTCCTCTGATCAGAGGCAACAAACTTTAAATTCAAAAAGCTCCTTTAACCAAAGGTAACAAACTTTAAATGTTGAAAAGCTCCTCTGACCAGAGGCAACGAACTTTAAATGTTGAAAGGCTCTTTTAACCAAAGAAAACAAACTTTAAATTAAAAATATGAGAGGCAATGGTATTTGAAAGATTTCTCTAAACATAGGGTTCACATCTTTCCTACTTTTGACTTTTCTTTTATTGGTCTTGAATTGTCCTAGACCCATATATCTGTCATGTCACATGAATGCATGAATGACATTTTCATGTTTTTGCAATGCCATGCAATAAATGATGATCATGATGCAAATGCATTTATTATGCAAATGAAAAGACCATATTCTTTCTCTCTTTTTTCATTGTCATTTTCCTTTAATCCTCAAAATTTTTCAAAGTTTGTTTTCTTTCTTCTTCTCTTGAATCCCATGTATTTTCGTAATTGATTAAGTTCCGATGAAAAAGATTTCTCTTTGTATCCCATATTCCATGTCAACCACTTTATGACCTATAGGCCACTTTCTCATTAACCTTTATTCCCTGCTATTTTGCTCATCATTTTAAATCTCCTTCAAAATAATGTGTGTGTCTTTTATGGTCATTGTTATTCCTTCATCATCTTTTGAATTTCAAACAATTATAACACATTGCACATTTCTCTTTTTTTAATGAGAGGGACAAAAGAAAGGATAAACAAAATGGTATTTTATTTTGGTAAAAGGGAGAAATATTTCAAGCATTATAAAAAAGAATATAACAAGGACAATAAGTAATCACATAACAAATATTTAGATCATCATGAACTAATTCATCATGGATTCTTTTCTGAAAATTCTTGATTGGTGCCTTTAATTTTTCAAAAATGCAGTAGACCAAACTAGCCCAAAACTAATGAGATCATCTAGCATATATTAAAAATTGAGCCATTCCATTCATTATCCTTTTTTTTATCTAAACTGTCCTTTCAAGTTTTCAACTCAGATATCTTTTCAACTCATTTTACTTTTTTTATTTTTTTATTTTTTTAAGCATAATACTTTTTTACTGCATCGACATTGACTGGATTTGGCAGATCATCTCCATCCATTCTTGCCAAGATCAGTACTTCACCAGAAAAAAGCTTTTTTACCACATATGGGCTTTCCCAATTGGGAGTCCATTTTTCTCGAAGATCTTGTTGGTTAGGAAAAATCTTCTTTAATACTAATTCTCCTTCTCGAAATTATCGTGGGTGAACTTTCTTGTCATGAGCTTGCATCATTCTTCTTTGATACAGTTAACCATGGCAAAGTGCAGCTAATCTCTTTTCTTCAATGAGATTCAATTGTTCATATCGAGCGTGAACCCACTCAGCTTCTTCTAACTCAACTTTCATAAGAACGCATAAGGAAAGAATTTCAACTTTAATGGGTAACACTGGCTCTATCCCATATATCAATAAAAATGGTGTAGCTCCTGTAGATGTACAAATCAAAGTTCGATAAGCATGTAATGCAAATGGTAGCTTTTCATGTCAATCTTTATACACATTTGTCATCTTTTCAATAATTTTCTTTATGTTTTTATTGGCTGCTTCAATTGCCCTATTCATCTTTGGATGATAAGGTGGTGATTTATGATGTTTAATTTTAAATTGAGCACAGACCTCAGTCATCATTTTATTATTCAAATTAAGAGTATTATCTGAAATGATCCTCTCTAGAAGGCCATATCGACATATGATCTCTTTCTTGATAAACTTGTAAACCACCATTCTTATCACATTGGCATATGAAGTTGCCTCTATCCACTTTATGAAGTAGTCAATTACCACTAAAATGAATCAATATCCATTTAAGGCTTTTAGTGTAATGGGTCCTATCACATTTATTTTCCACATAGAGAAAGGCCAAGGTGTTAACATAACATGCAAAAACGTTGGAGGAACTTGAATATTGTCTACATAAATTTGACATTTAGCATATTCAATGCAATATTTTTCCGCTGTCTACCAATAGTATCCTATTCTCATTATTTACTTAGTCATCATGTGACTGTTTGCATAAGTTTCACAAACACCTCTATGAATTTTTTCTAGTAACTTTTTGGCTTCAGTAGCATTCACACATCTCAATAGTGTTTGGTCTCGACTTCTTTTATATAAAATTTTTCCATCTAGAAAGAAACTCATTGCCAACCTTCTCAATGTTCTCTTATCATTCTCTGATATGTGCTTTGGGTACTGTTAATATTTAACATATTGTAATATGTCACAATACCATGGTTTTTCATCAACTATTTCCTCAACATTTGAACAGTGAGCTGGTTTCTCTCGTAAGCTCAATTTGATAGGTTGGATTTCAGCATTTTCATTTAATTTGAACGTTGCTGCCAATATAACCAATGCATCAACCATTTGATTCTCTTCTTGAGGTAAATAATGAAACCAAATATTCTTAAATTCTTTGATCAATTATGATATATACTTTTGGTATAAAATCAATTTTAAGTCTCTGGTTTCCCATTCTCATCGCAATTGGTATATGACTAAGGTAGAGTCTTCATAAATTTTTAAAGCATGGGCCTTTCTTTCAAGAGTAGCTTGAAGACCTAAAACACATGCTTTGTATTTTGCCACATTATTGGTATAATCAAAATTTAGTTTTACAGTGATTGGGTAGTAATCCCCTTCTAAAGAATGAAAACTACTCCAATACCGTACCCTAAAGCATTTAATGCACCATCAAAATATATCTTCCATATATCTTTATTATGCTCTTTTTTATCTATGTGCAGTATAGACATTAAGTCTTTATTTGAAAAATCAAATGTCATAGGCACATAATCTTCATGAGTGCGTTCTGTAAGAAATTTAGCAATGGTACTTTCTTTGATTACTTTTTAGAAGATATATACAATGTCATATTCAGAAAGTAACATTTGTCATCTTGCTATTCTTTTTGACAATGAAGGTTTTTCAAAGATGTACTTGATTGGATTTAATTTTGCAATGAGCTAAGTGGTATGATACAACATGTATTGTCTGAGTCGATGAGCTATCCAAGCTAATGCACAACACATCTTTTCCAATGTTAAATACTTTGACTCATAATCAATAAACTTTTTTCTCATGTAATAAATGACTTGTTCTTTCCTTCTTGTTTCATCATGTTGCCCCAAAATGCATTTCATTGATTTTTCATGCATCGTTAAATACATGATAAAAGGTCTTCTAGGGATAGACGGTATTAATATTGGTGGATTTGATAAGTATTTTTTAACTTTTTCAAACACCATTTGACAACCCCATTCTCCTGACCCGTGTTTTCGAAGAGTCTTAAATATGAGATCACATTTGGCTATAAGTTAGGAAATGAAACAAGCAATATAATTTAATCTCTTTAAAAATTCTCTTACTTTTTTTTACGTGTCCAGAGGTGGTAGCTCTTGAATGGTACGTATCTTATCTGAATCCATATATATATTTTTTTTACTGATAATAAATCTCATTAATTTTTTTGAGGTTGCATCAAAAGTGCATTTAGCTGGATTGAGCTTGAGTCAAAACTTTCTTAATCTCTCAAATAGCTTTATGAGATTAATCACATGATTTTTTTTACGAGATTTGGCAATCATGTCATTCACATACACCTCTATTTCTTTATGCATCATATCATGGAATAAAGTTACCATGGCTCTTTGATATGTTACCTCCAAGATTTTTCAAACCGAAGGGCATGACTTTATAGCAAAATGTTCCCCATATTGCCACAAAAGTAGTATTTTCCATATCTTCTTATGCCATCTTCATTTGATTATAGCTTGAAAATCCATCAATAAATGAAAATAGAGAGTGCCTAGCGGTATTGTCCACTAAAGTGTCAATGTAAGGTAATGGAAAATTATCTTTTGGACTTGCTCTATTCAAATCCTGATAATCAACATACATTCTCACTTTGCCATCTTTTTGGGTACTAGGACTATATTCACCATCCATTCGGGATATTTGACCACTTCTAAAAATCTTACATTAAATTACTTTTTCACTTCTTCCTTTATTTCTTACAACATCTCAAGTTTCATCCTTCTTAGCTTCTGTTTAATTGGTTTGCACTCAGGCTTCAGTAGTAGCTTATGCATTACAATTTTAGTGTCCAACCCCGACATATCTTGATATGACCAAGAAAATACATCTATATATTCATATAGTAACTTTATCAACTCTTGTTTTATTGGTGATGACATTGAAATACCAATCTTAACCTCTTTTTTAGTTTCTTCATCCCTCAAATTAACAACTTCAGTGGCTTTTTGATAAGGTATGATTTGCTTCTCTTCTTGTTCCACTAATCTCAATAATTTTGAGGATATTGCATAGTCTTCCATATTTTTTTCATTATCGAGTTCACCAATATAAACAAAATTTTTAAAATCAAATCTTAGAATATTGTCATGATGATTTTCATATTCATTATTCAGATACCTGAAAATAAGTGAAATGGACGAAATGTAGAAGGATGTATAGTAATGCAAGGAATTAAAATGAAAGAGGCAAAAGAAATGGACAAATGTGCTACACTTGTCATTTATTCAATTAAAATGAGGAAACAAACACACATAAGACATTTAATACTTTTAACAAAAGTATTTAGATTAGGTTCAACACATTACTTTGGAGAAAATTTAAAAACAACATGTAGCTCCTCAACATGCCAATTTTTCAGTTCTGCACTACAAGGAGTAAGATAAACCCATGGACAACCTGGATCTTTTTTTTTTTTCACCCATTATTTGTATAAAAAATTCAGTGAAGATATCTTCCAACGATGGTGTGAACTCTTTTTCTACATTGCCTGCTACATCTAGATAAATATAACCAGCTGAGATGAAAGTCTCGTAAAGGGGAGAAAAAGATAGGCTTTCAATTTCTACTTCTTATCCAAAAAAATAAGCCAACTTTTTCTTTCATTTTTATTCTACGAACTTCATTCTTCATTTTCAAGTTGGCTTGTACCTTAGCCTAAACTTATCATCTTTCTTAAGCATCATCCATGGTCGTTGTATCTCTTGTAAATCAGCCCACACTTGATATCCTTTCCCTACCATTTCTTTAAGTGCCATCTTGGAAGCTTTGGATAGACATGAAATAGCCACTTTTGATCCTTCAATCACATAGGTTGTATTAACGAATTCAAAGGATCTGAAAGAACATTCTAGAATTTTTTCAACTATTTTAACATATAATGTGGTAAAAGGTTTAGTCACCAACAACTCTTCTTCACCAGCAATAATGATCACATTTTTATCAATTATGAATTTCACTTTCTGATGCAGGGTGGAAAGAACAGCTCTTGCCATGTGAATCCATGGTCTTCCTAAAAGACAACTATAGGAATGAACGATATCCATGACTTGAAAGACTATATTAAAAATACATGGTCCAATTTGGATTGGTAGTTCAATATCGCCTATCACTTCACGATGAGTCCCATCAAAAGTCCTCACTATCATATGACTCATTTTCTTGTAAGACATGTCAACTGGCAATCTAGATAGTGTAGTCATAAGCATGACATTAAAAAAAGATCGATTATCAATGAGCATCTTTGTCAGTGTATGATTCTTATATTTTGTGAAGATATGTATGGCCTTAGCATCACCTCTACCACTAGGTGGAATTTCATCATTACTAAATTATATATAATTTTTCACTGTGATATTTTTCACTATGTGATCAAATTTTTTCACAAATATATTATGAGCTACATAAGCCTCATTGAGTACTTTGAGTAAAGCATTTCTATGAGGCTTAAAATTTAACAATAATGAGAGCATAGAAATTTGAGCTAGTAAGTGATTTAATTACTCCACCACACTATATTCATTGTGCTTAATAAGCTTAAAAAACTCATAAGCTTTTTTTTTCTGTAATCGAATTTTTACATTCTCAATCTAAGACTGAGGCTGGGTGAGTCTCTTAATTGTTAGGTGCTTTATCTTTTTTTTTAAAGTTTTTTTTCCTTTTTTTTACTTTTTTTTTCGTGCTCTCTCAAGTGCTTCTGAGGTATAGCATCGCCCACTTCAATTTATGCCCCCAACGCTAGTTATATTTGTTGTATTTACCTCACATGAGCCATATTAAAGAAAATCATTAGCCAAACCTTGTGATATGATATTACAATCATATTCCTAAGGGACTGCCTTATCTGATTTGTACGAGAATAGGCTAGGGACATTAATTGTCACCTTTGGCATAGTTGTATAAACTGATTCACCAATTTCAGCAATCAATTTTTCATTGTAAAAGATCGTGACAGGTTCAAAATTCATATGAATTGGCTTATTAACCTTGACACTTGATTTTTTTTCATAAAAGATGGTAACAGGCTTAAAATTCATTCGGTAAGGCCTATTTTTAGACAAGTCTTTCGTCACAACATTTACTGAACTTTTTTCATGTTTTTCATAAAATTCAACCAAAAAAGAATCCATCATTCTTTACAACTCCTGTCGAAATGCTTTACAATCTTGAAACAAATGACCAACCATCCCTATATGAAATTCATAAGTGTAATCTGAATTATATAAGAAATTTTCACCATCTGAGTTTTCAGGTATTGGATGAATCATATTTGCTTCCATAAAGGTAGAAAATATTTCATCCATAGGGGTTCTAATCTCGTTTACTTTTCCTTTAATATTTTGAGTTGTCTTACTATTTAAAGTATTTATTGATCCTCCACCATGATTAGGTAATGGATTAGTCTCCACACTTGGTCCGGCCTTAGTTGTGAAATTTAAAATTTCGTTAACAATCAAGCTTTGCACCCTACATTTGAAAGCTGTATAATTTTCCAGGGAGTGGCCCTGAATTCCATAATGATAGTTGTAAGAAGCTTCTAGATCATACCACTTCGGATATGAAAGTTTTAAAAGCTTTATGGGCTATTGAGCCAACAAATATTTCTAGAATAACTAAGGGAATAATTTTGTGTATATCATAGGAATTGAATCAAATCATTGTTACTCTCGATTATTTCAAGATTTCCTTCGATTAAAATCTATGGTATTTATCTTAGGGGAAGGTCATGGTAAAGGTGCTCGGTGATAAATATTGGCTTGAAAAGTAGGTGTCTGGGTTTGCATTGGTTGGTAATGGTATGGGTTTTGGGAAATGTTAGAAATGGTTGGGTAAGAAGGTTGGTATATAGGATATGAGTGGTATGGGATAAAAGGTCTTGGTTTTGATTTTTCAGTGGTGACAGCTTGCATTTCTATATTTTTCTTCTTGGATAGTACTCATTTTTTTGATCCAAAAACATCACCTCCATCAATTTTTCCATTTTTAATGATATTTTCTATTATCTCGCCTGTAATCACCATATCAGCAAAGTATGGTGCTCAAAGAGTATTGATGAACAAAATAGTTATTTTTTTCTTTCTTGGTGAAAATAAGTTGAACTTGAGTGAAAACGTCTTGCCATCTTTGGGCATATTCTTTAAATTTTCATTAATTTTTTTTTCATGTTTTGCAATGATAGTCTATTTGGAGCCATGTCTGTGACATGCTTATATTGAGTAATAAATTCTTTGGCTAGATCTTTTCATGACTAAATACGACTCCTGTCTAGTTGAATATACCATCTGATAGTTGATTCAGTAAGACTATCTTGAGTGAAAACGTCTTGCCATCTTTGGGCATATTCTTTAAATTTTCATTAGTTTTTTTTTCATGTTTTGCAATGATAGTCTATTTGGAGCCATGTCTGTGACATGCTTATATTGAGTAATAAATTCTTTGGCTAGATCTTTTCATGACTAAATACGACTCCTGTCTAGTTGAATATACCATCTGACAGTTGATTCAGTAAGATTATCTTGAAAACAATGAATAAGTAACTTGTCATTGTTTGTATGCCCAGTCATTTTCCTATAAAACATAGTGATATGTACCTGAGGGCATTTAGTTCCATCATATTTTTAAATTTTGATACTTTGAACTTTGGTGGGATTACCAAATTTGGAACCAAACTGAGTTCACTAGCATTAGTTATGCTAAAAATATTTACACCTTCAATAGCTCGCAACCTTTTTTCCAAGAGATCTAAATTCTGTTATGCCTTTATATTCTCAGATTGCTCTGGAGTGCCTATCTTTAGGTTCTCTTATTCTTTTGGGTTATCTAAATCTGAGATCATAATGGGCTCAACATGACTTGTCCCAATATTTAAACCAACATATCCTTGATTATGTGGTTGAACCATGAAGAAAGGTAAATTAAACTGAGCATGTGGATGCCTTTCAGGCTATGTCATTTGTGGATGCATTTGATGAGAGGTTTAAGCATAGGGCGAAGTAAACCTTGGTGGATACAATGAATCTTCTCTATCGTCAGTATTTTCTTGAGTTTGAGGCTCTTTTTCAGTAGTTACTTCTTCAGCAACCCTTTTTTCTTTGGTCATTTTGCTTATCATGTCTATCATTGCAACCATTTCTTTTCGAGTCTCTTCTTGAGTCCTAGTCATTTGTTTTATCAACTTTTGTTGAGACCTAATCATTTGCTATTGCATATCAAATTGAGCTTTTTTTATCTTTTTCATTCTAGATGCTTGCTCATTTTTCATGATTTTGACTTGTGAGTGAGTGTTGTAATGATGACGAGTGATCTGATCTATGTTTTCTTGATGGCCTAACTATCCTTGCACCTGATTAAGTTAAAAGAAACTTTTTGATATTTGTTATTTTGAGGTCTCTTTCTTTTAGTTATGATGCATTTTTTATTTTAAAATGAAACACACATATGATGCATGAATGCATCATATGCAAAGGATGTGCTTATTATATATCCAATATCTGCAAAAGATTTTAAGTCTGAACTTGAACCACCATATCATAACTTCACATTATCTTTACTAAATACTTTTTCATTACAATATTAAAATTTTCAAAAGAAGCACCCTACATGCTTGTACTGCTCATAAGCATTCTCTAAAAAATTGGTGAAGCGTTGGCTATGCTGTCTTAGGTAAACCTTTTCTTTCACTTGTTTAGCCTCTTAGGCCATGTCTCTTACTTTAAAGCTGACTTCTTTTATCTGTTCTACTAGGCAAGTGGCTTGAAATTCTTTCAATTGATATTCTTCCTTCCAATACTGTGCTCTATGTTCAAATTGATCTTGTTCCTCTCTCAAAACTTGAATGGCTTCACGTCGATAATGCATTTGCTGTTTCAAGTCATCTATAAACCTTGTAGTACCTTTTTTTGTTTCACAGATTGACTAAGCTCTTCTTTCTTAAATAATAAATTAAACTAAAGCTGTTTTGCATGTTTTTTGGATTTTTCAAGCTCTATAGTTATTGTGGCGATGGACTTATGCCAGCTTTTAGAAATATTTTCTTGTTCTCTTTCAAGCCTTCGAGATTTTGCTTCACTCTTATCAGTTTTATCTTTTCACTCATTAATCTCATGTTGAAGCCTCTTCTTTTCAAGCTCTCATATTTTTTTCTTCAAATTTACGCTTCATAATCTTCATATCCTCAGGAATCTTTTCATATTGGGTGTCTTTTTGATGGCATAGTCTATTTTCTTTAGGACCAACTTTGCTTGTGACCCGTTGACTTCTCTATATAAGATATTTAGGTGTGACTTTGTTTGTATATCCCCTACGATCTACTTTCTGCGTCTGCTTCCATCCTCTGATAATCTATTTTATCTTTCCCAGAAATCTTGATTCTTTAAAAGAGAATTCCAAATTTTGAAGCCCATGAGTCATTAGGATAAATTTCTCTGACCCTAATTGTTGACGAACCAGTGCCGGAGCATAACTTATACCTCCTCATGGTCCTAAAAGTGGAACCCATGGCTTGTCACCACACTTGTATAACATGGCTTCTCGTGGCATCCATTGAGCTTTCCATATAACCTGAGCACTAGTGAGATCTTGCAAAATCAATATCTACTCTTCCATGATCTTTGATTCTGGCCACTCAACATTGCAGCATTCTTCAATTGGCCTACTTTTATTACTATAAGTAGGATGAAATTTACCTATAGGATGTTGAAGATGACTTTTTACCCAAATGTAGAGTAACTATACACACCCTATGAAGCATCCTCCTTTTTTTCGATAATGATTCAATGATCTAAAGGTCTCTGCCAATATAGAAAGAATATGGTTGATTTTATTATCCATTTGCTCGAAAAAGTCAATCACTGATACTTTAATGTGCCCCAGGACCTTCAAAAAGATGATCAAGCCATAAATTACCAAAGCTAACATTCTCATGCCTCGTTCATCCACTAAGTGTTTGATGATGTAATCACTTAAGATTTCTCACAGAATGCTATCTCTTATGCATTTTGTTTAGATATACGAGTTCACATTCTAAGTGGGGACTTTCATCATACAGACGAGTTTCTTTCGAGATCCAAGTTTTTGATCTTGTTAATAGTTTTGTCTGAATTGGGAAGATGCAACCATAACAATGTAGTATACTTTTCGATCGTTGGGGTTATATCTATTTTGTTGAATATGAAAAATCTCTATGCAAGATCCCAAAACTAAACTAAAGCTTTTATCAACTGATTTTTCGTAAGCACCTCAAGCAGTGAAGTAATATGACTATATTTTTCCTCAAAAGCCATATTCCTAGAAGTTGTTATACAGCGTCAGATCTCAACCAACTCAAAGATGTTATTTTGATAAAGTCCCAATTTGACTTATTTGGAAAAAAATTGTTGTTTAGATTCTTTTAAACAATCTTCCATTCTACTTTGGGTGTTTAATGATAAAGTTATCACCACATTGGTCTTTTCACACATGGTGGGCTTTGAAGCTAAGAACATCATGATGGTGTTTTCAAAGCAAGACTGAAAATCTTCTTACTAATGATGATAAGCATATTGATAAGCACATCCCATATGTAAGTGCTTATGATGATGCATGATCATGAAACAAAAGGAAAACAAAACAAAATAGGGTTAGTGATCATATTAAAATAAATATTCCCTCATGTGTCCTAATTTAGGGTATAATCTACAAAAATGGTATGGCCCTATCTAAGGTTAGTTTCCTAGGTTTCACTATATGCATGGTTTGGTAATTAACATAGGCTAAAAAGGTTCTCAAATTGATCTTTACTATCATCCACTCTAGACTAGTAAGGCCCCTGATCCTCACGCATAAGGGCTACCGACGGAAAGGGTTCAACTTGAGTGGAAGTATTTCGATAGCCCAAGCGGAGGCATTATAACCTCACGAAAGCGTAAGTGCTCTACTCCCTCCTAAAAAGAGATAGATTTGAGAGCTCGGGTATAGAGCTCGTGCATGAATGCAAATGTGCACATGTGTGAGGGAATGTAACAAATAAAATTAACAATATAATTAGCAATAATATAAAATAATAACATATCAAAACCAAAATGAAACAAAAAAAAACAATTTTAATATTCGGAGATAAGAAATTAAAATTAAATATCGAAAATACTATAAAATCAAAATTTGGATGACGCATGTTAAATTTTTGGCTTGACTCTCAAATGTTCCTAGCGGAGTCATCAAGCTATCATAACGATTTTTCGTTCGGGGGGACTTAATTGCTAGACTTTGTGAAAATTTTCGGAGTCACCACCAATCTTTTTATAGGGTGTGATTGGCCACCAAAAATATCATTTTTTAGTAAAAAAAAAATTTAAAATTAATTAAAACTTACTAAAAGAAGTTTAGATTTATGAAATCAGGACTAAGTCTGAGAGAATGGTTACGAGTGAAGAAGGTATTAGCACCCTCATGTCGCCCGTTCGAAGAACGGTACCATTTAAATATGTGTAATCCTATAATTTAGATAACATTGTCTTTTTTATTTAAGTTTAATTTCTTAAAATTTATTTTAAAATATTTTTCTCTGTTTCGAAATTAACATTATTATTATTATTTCGTATTCTTTAAATTCTCCAACGCTTTGGTAAAATTTATAAAAAATCACAATTTAAAAAATATTTCTAAAAAATTGACCATTCACAAAATTCTAGAAACTTCATCATAAGATATTTTAATTATTTATTTAAAAAAAGATTTTAGAAACATCTCGACTCTTTGGTGAGTTTTCAAAATTTATAATAAATTTTAAGATTACCCCGACTTTTCGGTGGAATCTAAATATTATGGTTATTTTAAAAATTTATATTATTTATTCTTTAATATTTTTTATAAGAATAAATTTAGATTTTCCTAATTCACCAGTAAAATCTAAATATTAATCTCTTGTTTAAAGAAAATCGAACTCTTTCAACTTTCTATATATATATATTTAAAAAATTCAAGATATCAAATATTATTAATTTCATTTTTTATTATTGTTTTACATTATTTAAATCAATCTTTATTTTAGTGAAAATAATTTTGGATTATCCCAACTTCATGGTGAAATCCAAAAAAATATTTTTACTCGCAATAATTAAAGAAAATTAAACTCTTTTAACTTTCTTTAAAGATTGCATTTAAAAGATTCATTTAAACAATTTATTTTTATTTATTTATTATTTATTATATATATTTTTATTTTTTAGCAAAAAATATTTTTTAAATAATCCCAACATTTTGGTGAAATTTAAATAATATTTTTTCTTGTAATAGAATTTATTTCCTTTAAATAGTTATTATTATTAAATTTTTTATTTAATTTTTTTAGGTCTTTATTTTATTTCAGTTTCATTTTTTATTCTATTTATTTATTTATTTATTTTTTTTAGAAATTATTACCAGTAATAATATAAAATAACAATAATAACAATAATAATAACATCATAAAAATATAACATAAAAAAATCAAAATCAAAATCAAAACAAAAAATAAAAAAAAAAAGAAAAGGGTAAACTTGCGAAACGGGTCGGGTTGACGTGCGGGTCAACGCGTGGATCTTGTGTGGGTCGGGTTCGATCTAAACGTCCAAAACGACGTCATTTTGGAAGACCTATAAAATGCCTATTTTAGTTTTTTATTTTATTGTTTCTTTTCTCTCTCTTTTTACCTCAGAACCTTTCTCTCTAAAATTCTAGCACCTCTCTCCGACCATTGTGGATATCTTATTTTTGGTCGGTCATCGTTGTGCATCGGTGGCTGAAAACTTCAATGGCGTTGAAAATTTCAAAGATCCTAAATTTCAATGGTCGAAAAATTCAACGATCACTGAAAAATTCAAACTTTTTCAAATGTCGATGTCAAAAAATTCAACCGTCGTCGAAATATTCAAACTTTTTCAATTTTCGATGACCCAAAAATATTTTCAAAAATTTTTCAAAAATTCCCCAAATGACAAATTTTACTTTTTAAACACTTTTTCAAACCCAGATTTTTCAAAAAAAAAAATCTACAACTTCTTAGATCGATCATTCTCCGAAAGTTTTTTTTTTTTTTTTTAAATTTGTGTGTTTCCCCTTTTTTTGTTCTCTCTCTCTTTTTTATTTTTGCAGAACTTAACTCTACTTATAAAGCTCTTATGATTCAAGACCCCAGATTTTTTGGATCTTATTTTGTGAAAAATTTGTGTTTATCCGATAATTTTTAGTCACTGAATTTTATGCTGTCAAATTCGATAATGTCAAGAAGAAATTTAGATAACTCTGACAGCTTGATTTCAGTTGCTAGAGTTGAAATCAAAGACTTTTTTTATTTTAAAGATTAATAATAATAATAATAATATAATGATAATAATAATAAACAAAACTATATAATAATAAAAAAAAGAACAAAATTGGTGCCTATATATATAATATAAATATCTATAACATTATATTTAATCTACTCTATATATAATATAAATATCTATAACATTATATAATAACTATCCCTAATTTTTTAATTTTATATACACTTCATCATTATATTAAACAATGATTAAAAGGGTAATTGGGAAAAAAATTCAGTTTAAAAGCTTTTGGAGGCTATTAGGGAGGTGGTATTCAATTCGCTGATCTGACTTTTTTTTTTTTTTTTTTTCATTTTTTAAATTTGAAAAGGAAGAGAAAGGGGGAAGGGTGAAAGCATGGGGAGCAAAAAGAGAGATTTATATGATGAAAGATCTTAAGATAGTGGGTGTCTAATATAGAGTCGTAGCTGTCGGTAGCCAAATTGTTAGGCATTCTGGGGAAGAAATCATCCAGCAATAAATACTAAAATAAAGGATATTTAGTTTCTTAATATATTATTTTAAAATTTAGGAAAAAATCATTTCTCTAGAAATATTTATTCTGATATTCATTTTGTCATATGTTTTTGCGTGATTTGATTTTTGTTCTTTGATTAATATAGAATCGCAGCCATCGATAGCCAAATTGTTGGGTTTTTTTTTTTTGGGTTTCCAGTAGGCTAGAAAGGATTTTTTTTTTTTTTTTTTTTTTTTTTTTTTTTTTAAGGTTTTTCTGTGTTTTGATAGGGGCTCTCTCTTTCTTTCTTTTTTTTTTTTTTTTGTTTGGCAAAGTTTTCCTTAATTATAGCTTTTGGTTTTTCATCTTTTTTGCAGTTTTCACTGTTGCATCTTTTCTATTTTTGGTTCAGATGAGTTTTTGGATTTTTTTTTTCCTGTTTGAGACTATAGAGGATGTTCTTTTTTAGGTTTTCGATAACTTTAATTTTTTTGGATTGGGGTGTTTGGATCTTGTGGGCATACAAAATATGCTATGTTCTGGATATATTGTTTCTATTTATGGTTTCTGATTTCATGCATTGGTTTCTTTGCATGCGTTGATGGAGTTGTTCATTTGCATGCATTGAATGTTTTTTTCCAAGTATTTGCTTTTATTTTTATGTTGGTTTATTTCTGATGCTTGGTGCTTTTGTTTTTTGGGAGTGCTCAGTTTTTTTTTTTTTTTTGTCAGAAGTGTTATTTGTTTGTTAGGTAAAGTTGTGGAACATGGGTTACGAAGTAACAAAATTGGTGTTTAGTTTTTAATTTTATCTTTGTTTTATGGGTGTGGTGTTTGGATTGATGGAGCTGTTGTTCCATTTTTGTATCTTTATTCAATTACTTTTGTTACTGAGTTTCATGACAGGGGAAATATAAGCTTCACCTTCCCCAATATCCAGGCACGTCTATGTGTTTTCGAATTCAAAAGCCTACACAAATAGACATTTTAGGTCCCAGAGAGAACTATATACCTTCACAGTTCCTTGAGAAACAGGTGGAGGCTGATATTATAGATCAGGTATTGGTTCAAGACAAATATGTTGTTCATTCATTTTACTTGATTTGAGAAAACCTTTTTTTATTTGTGCTTTCTCACAATCAATTATGTATTTACTTGTTTTGTCATGTAAGCTTATCACTTATCTTACAGTTTTGTAAATGGTTTGATGATGTGTTGGCTATTGGCTTAGAGGAACTAAATGTTATGGCTTTGTCAACCATTGGAAATGATGGAAAATCGTATACTTCTCTGGCAATTATTAAAATAATATCTATAATCTATAACTTAATATAAAAGTTGTCCCCATTTTGTATTGAAGGGACAATTTAGCCATGTAAAAAAAAAATTCAGGGATAATTTTAGACTTAAAAAAAGCTTCTCTAAAAGTTTCATCTACTTTGTGAAGAGTTCAAATAGTTATGCATTACTTGGCACGATGACAGTGATCATAGGTCCTATAAAATCTGTGAAGTCCACATTCCTAAAGGCTATTGCAGGTGTTTTAGAATGATTCTTAAGTTGGCTATTTATTGAATGATGCGTTTTTTATACTTTCCCCTGTTTCATTTAAGACGTTTAAGACTAAAATCCTATTTCATCTTGAATTTAGGAAGATTATGTCTTTTGACTAAGATGTATGGTGAAGTATTCATGAATGGGGTGAAAACACACATGCCTTATGGTTCATATGTGAGTTTTAGATACATTTGTGATTTTTAGCTTTCTGCCATTTTAAAGATCTTAATCTTCATTGTTTCGTTCCATTTACTAATTTTTCTATCTAAAATAATAGATATTTTGTGTCATGCTAAAGATTCATTTTTTAGCTTACTTACTATCATTCTAACTATATTTAAATCTTCAAACTTTCAGAGCAAAAGCTTGATCTAGGAACTCAAAAAATGGGTAGATTTTCAATACCCAAGTTGGGATTTCTACTGTTGTGCTACTTAGCAGTTGTTACAGAAGCAACATATGTGAAGTACAAAAACCCAAAATAGCCAATAGATTTTAAAATCAAAGACTTAATAAGTAGGGTGACTTTGGTTAAAAAGATCGGCCAAATGACTCAGATTGAGGGCACCGTTGCTACCCCAGATGTGATGAAGAAGTATTTTATTGGTATAAACCAAATCATCTTTTAACAATCTTTAGTATGTCCTCATTTTGTTTTTCACATGTTTTGTTTAAATGGATTATGTATCTCATTTGTTCTATGACTTTATTCCTTATTTTTTTTATTCATTGGAAAAACTAATATAATTTGTTCAATTGGTTCCTTTTACCCGAGGATTTATACACTCACCATATATACGATTAATTGAATAAGTTAAGTTTTTCATTTCCTATTTATAGTTAAATGGATATGTAATAAGCATATGAATCCAATTATAAAATTTTTGAACTTGCTATCAGTGTGTAAGATAATAATATTTTATTTTCTTATATTTATCTAAATGGTTGTCTTGCTTAATGCTGTTCTTTATGAAAATTAAGTTGTGTTGTAAATGGAGGTTGTATGGTTTGTGTGTGGAGTGTTTTGAATGGTGGAGAGAGTGTACTTACCCTTAAAGCTACTCTTAAAACTTGGATTAAGATGGTGAACTCAATGCAAGAGGGATCTTTGTCCACCCTTTTTAGGATTCCCATGATATATGGGATTGATGCAGTTCATGACCACAATAATGTATATATGGTCACTATTTTTCCTCATAACATTGGTCTTGAAGTGGCCAAGCAAGTTATATATCTTGAGGCAAATATGTTCTTTGATTTTTTTTATCATTCAAGGTTATACATTTTGCTTGAGATATGGACTTTCAATTTTGATTTGTCATACAGAAAGCTGTTATCCTATCTTGTGTTAAGTGTTTTTGAGATTCAAATCGCTTGACCTGCATTGACTGGTATGGTACTTAATTTAGAGGATGAAATTTTGAGTAATTGCTTATTGCATTGTCTTTAAAATAATCGAATGATGTTCCCATGAATTTGGTATTCTATACTACGCTGCTTTTTGAAATATCAAGAAAATGGGCAACGTTTTGGGAATTTCTAGAATGAAGAATAATGAGAAAGTTTACAATGACATTTGAGTTTTCATACCCTATCAATCAAACAGGTGGAAATACTATTGAAGTTTGAATGGAGAGCTTTGAAGTGCTTACTTTTTGCTTTGCCTTTCTACTAGAGTCAAATCAATAGTTCTACGATTCTTTGTTGGAATCATTTAGTCACTTTTATTTAATCTGCAAGGATCTTTAACTTATTAAGAAGATTGGAGATGCAACTGCTATCGGAGTTAGAGCTATAGAAATTTCCTATGTTTTTGCTCAATGCATTGCGGTAATTAAACACAGGAGCATGCTTGAATGCTTATGTTTTTTATTGTTCTTATGTTGATGGGATGATTCATTGTGGTAAAAGAGGATGCAACTGTTGTTGCAGTTAGAGCTACTGGAATTTCCAAAGTTTTTGCTCCCTGCATTGCGGTAATTAAACATAGGAACATACGTGAATGCTTATGTTTTCTATTGTTCTTGTGTTGACAAGATGATTTTTTTTGGTAAAAGTGGCTGCATTTTATATGGGTTTCTATTGTTCTGATATTGCAAAATAAATGTTATCACTCTGATTTTGTTATAATGCAAAATAAATGTTATATTGTTATAATATTGCAAAATAAATGTTATCACTTTGATTTTGTTATAATGCATAATAAATTTTATATTGATTTTTGAATGATGTTGGTTATGTTTGTCTTTTAGATTGCTTTTTTGAAGATTAGATCCTTAGCAAGTAGATTTGATTTTATCATTGTTATTGTTGATTCTATAACTTATCTTTGAAATAAACATTGCTTTTATTTTTTGTCTGAAAGGCTCTAATTTAGTCCTTTGTGCACTTAAATAGCAACCTTGTTATTTGCTTAATTGTCTTTGATATGCTATAAATCCTGAGGTATGCTCTTAAATATCTAATTATGCTTCTTGCCTTGTCTTTAGGCTGTAGAAGTGCACTCTTGCTTTTGTACTTTTTAATTTGCTTATTTTATTAGCAATTAACAGCCTCGCTGAAATTCCTGCAATTTGAAATATGACTGCCAAGGAATCATTCTTTGTTGACATTTATTGTTCCATTTTCAAAACTTTTGCTAGCCACCAAATTAGACTCAGAACCGTTACTCTAAGCCTGACAATCGTGATTGGAGAAACCGTTCAGCACAGCTTCCTCTTGCAGGAGATGAGAGGTCCTGGGAATCTCTTCGGGATAGAGAGTTGGGAAACCAATATGATTACAGAGAGCTATAAGCTAATCAATTTAATCGCCAACATCAACTCAACTCTCAGTTCTTGAAAGTACAAATCTCTTCTATCCAAGGGTAATTGACGTAAAAGATATGAACATTTTTTGTCTATATAAGATTTCCTGTGTTTTTAGTTGTTTAATATTTGTGTTGGCTGTTACCAAAATTATTAAAATGCTACTTTGTTTGTTCTTGGAGTTGCTGGGTCAGTATTTGAAATATCAAACATCTTGTGACGTATTCCTTAGTCAATAATACTTTTATATATGAACTTTGACTAGGCATTAGCATTGGAATCAGCATCTACTTCACTTAACATCTTAACCTGTAGGTATTTATATCAATTAGAAAGCAATGGTTCAATAAGCTGCATCAGTAATGATTGAATTTTCTTTAAATATGTTTTAAGATGGTTCAATAGCATTAGTAACCTTACATTAAGGATTATCTTGTAGTTTATTTATAAACTCATGCTTGAGTTCCATTTGCATTAGTTAAGAAGCATACCAATTGCTCGGTTTTGGCACCAATCCTAGCAATTCCTTTATTTTTTTTCTTAATGATAATATTCATGGAACTCTGCCACTTATAGTGTCTTCATATTGGGCTGTTACAATAGAGGTACTTCTTTTTCGGTCTTTATCTTTTGAGGATAATTTTTGTTTCACCCTCATTAAAAGTCATTTGAACATAATTATTGGTGATTCGGTCTATAACTCCATTCTACTACATTTAGCCACCGCAACAAGTTACAAGTATATAATTTTAATTTACTCCTGCAGCAAAGTGTAGGCTTGAAATATAGTTTTATAATAAATACTAACTTTTTTTTACATAAATATTAAACTTATATATATATATATATATCTGAATTTTATTATATAAAATTCAACTTTTGATCGGATTATTGACTTTTGATTATATATTTTAAGTCTTTTTATCTAAATTTTAAATTTATATATATCATAATTTTATTATACAAAACATAATATACTTTTGATTGTTTAACATTTATTTAAATTATTGACTTTTTATTTTTATGTATTCTTTTTCTTTAAAATTATTATTTGTTAAAATTTATTAAAACTTTTGGTTTTGTAACATTTATATATTTGATTTTTAATTTTCTTGTGACTTATGATTCTTTATCTTTTTTTAAAGGTGATAGGTTATATGAATGTGTTTTATGTCTCTATTACATTTTTTAATTTTAGTTTGTCATATTACTAATATGAGCTTTAGGTTTTTTATTGTGATTTCATTTTGATAATTTAAAAATTTTTTAATCATAATAAATGATTTTTTGCATTTTGGGTTTGTTTATTAATCAATTACTATTTTTTTTAGTGTTTGCATTTTTTATAATTTTTATTTTTCACTATGATCCTTTTTTTTTTTTTTTTTTTGAGTTTAAACTTGGCTTTTAATCAATTACAAATCATGAGGTTTGTTTATTATTATGTTTTCATTTTTATATTTCCAATTTGTTTATTACCCTTTTGGTGTATTTTTAGCGTTGGCATTTTTATAATTTTTTATTTTTTACAGTTTAAGCTGGAATATTAAAAAATAAGAATATACTAATTTGATGATTATTTTTTAAAAGGATGATTTAGTGAAAATTATAAGGCAAAAAAAGGTGTTGTACAAAAATGATGTTGAATGATGAAAATGTATATATGATTTTTCCTCTATTCTTGTTATACTATTTTCTTATTAGTGATTTATTTTATTAATTTTTTTGGTTCAATCATAGGCATAAATATTATTTTTTATATTGTTTGTTTATAACTTTTGATTTTTCCTTTTTGGATTATATAAATGCTTTCAATCTCTTATATATTTTATTTTTTAGATTTTTTATATGTAGCAAGTTAATAATCATGAGATTTGTTAGCATTCTCTTTATGGTTGCATCCTTATAATTTTTTATTTTTTTATATGATCTATGATCAATTTTTTATTGTTCAAATTAATCTATAGGATATTTGAGACACATTTAGATCTTATTTTTTATTATGGTTTTTGAATTTATTCGTTTAAGTGATAAATTAGTTTGCGATGAGGGTTAAAAGGTTTGGGTTGTCAACTGCAATATACTTATCATTTTATTTTGAATGTATGTATTAATATTTTATTTGCATATTACTTTTATGGAATTAAGTTAACATAAAAGTTTCATTGTTTATCCATTTTTTTCATTGTATTTGATTTTTTAAAAGAATTTTAAATTTGTGGTAATGTATGATCTCATTGATAATGGAAGGTAATACTCATGTTTCAATATTTGCATAAGATTTTGATTCATTTTATTATCTCATGTTTTTCTTTTTCTTTTTTAATCTCTCTCTTAATCTATTTATTGATATTCTTTCTTCATCTTTTCTTTCCATATTTTTTTATGTGATAATTAAACTATAAAATACAAATATTTTATGTTGTCATATTCGTTTATATTGATAACAAATTTATACTTTCTCTTAACAGATTTCTCTAATTTTTAATGGTTTCTCCATGTGATTATAGTTTGACTTTTATGTTAAGGTAGCAACATAAAATTTTTTAAAAACTCGAGATCATAAATAAAAAAGTATTATTCATCTTTCAAGTAAGCTATTTTCTCCTTTTTAAAATTTTTTAAATTAATTAAAATGATAAATATAAAGGCTTATAAGGATAAAACTAATTAAAATAATTATAATATGACTAAAATAATCATATAATTTTATAATTTTATAATATATTATGTACATCATTCATATAAAATTGATCAGTTTTGAGAAACAAATGCATTTCAAAATGAAGACATTTTTCTTTAAATTTTTAGTATTTAAAACAATGAAATGTGTTTTAGTTACAATTGCAATTACATTCATGGTATAAATTTATGTAGTTTATGAATAATTATTTTCAATATATTTAATATTTTAACTCATTAATCTTAAATTTAAAGTTATAATTTTTATTTTATTGATATTTATTTGTCTTCTCAAAAATTTTATCAACAATCCAATCATTTTTATGAATGAAGTGGTAAATAGATTAAAAAGATTTATTTATTTTATTTGTGGTGAGTAAATAAAATCTTGTTGTAATTATTTGATTATTTATTGTGTTATAAATTTTAAGAGATTCAAAAAATTAGCTTTTTTTGTAATTTAAGATTATGAAAATTTAAAAATTCATCTTACTTTAAAAAATTTTCATTTCACTATACTTTTTCGTTAAATATGGGTATTGAAGGGTAATGATTTAATTATAATAATTTTTTTTATGGATTTTTGTCTTTAAAAAGCAAAAAGATACAAAAAGGAAAAGTGAAAATGATAATATTAAATACATATAAGATTTATAAATCTTACGACTAAATTTATTTATTTTATTATTTTTAAATTTAATATTTTTTATCAAAATAATAACTTAATTAATAAAAATGAATATATATTTCTCTTGTGCAATAATTGCTTAAAACATGGGCTTGAAGGGATGATTAATAATATAATTTTTGTATAGTTTTTTTCTTTTAAAAAGATAAAAGACATATAAAAACAATTGAAAAAAGTGTTCTTATAAGATATGAATTTGAATGGAAACTAGGGTTTTAATATAACATTGATAAATCTTATAAAACCCATAATAGATCTTATTTAGGTTTTACATATCTTTGAAATTTATTATTCATAAAAAACATCTTAACTTAGTTAATAAATGTTTATATTTGTCTCCTTATACATCTATTGTTTAATTAAATATATGGGTTAGAATGATTATTTATGTAGTAAAAACTTTTATAAGCAAAACAGATTGTGGATAGTGTTTATGTTATATTATATTATATTATATAAATTTGAATGGATTTTAAGAGTTTAATGTCAATTTCATAATCTCGTGATTAATTAAATTTATTTATTTATTTTTATATTTCATTTGTAAATAAATTCTTTTCAAAACAATTTAAATAGTTCTTTTACTTTTTTCATTTGCACTTGTAGTTAAAGACACGATTAGAGCAATAACTTATAATAATAGAATTTTCATTTGAATTCTTCTTTTAAAAAAATATAAAGAATGAACACATAAAAATATTAATATTATAAATATATGTGAACTTGGATCAATCAATGGGGGGGTTTAATGCTAATTAAGAAAGTACTTTTTAACGGTGGCATTGACTAGTGGGCCTTAAATCATGTTAAAATTCTTACATTATTAGACAATTTATGTTTTTATTAATTAGCAAAAAGATAATTATTTTTTATATTTTTTAATCCACATTTATAACTTAAAACTTAGGTTTGAACTATAAATTTTCGTTTATAAAAAGCATAAGTATAATTGAAAAGAAAGATAAAAAAATTTCATATTAAATAAATTTGAAGTTAAATGAACACTAAAAATTTAATGCCAAATTTATAAATTTCATCATTTAAATATTATAATTTTATTTAGAGTAAAATAAAATATAGTGTGAAAAAGTACTCTAAGAAACTTTTCTACCTTATAGGGGTTGATATTTGCGTTCTTATAAGATTGATACATTTATTAAAGGGATTATTTTTTTTAAAAGATAAATAAATCTAATAATTGAATATTGAATTTTTTGCCTTTTCACATTATTTAAGTATAGTTAAGTATTAAAATCTCTTATACTTTTTTTTGTTTTAAATTTATTTGTATCTCATTCTTTTAGAAATTGATAAATTTTCAAGTTTAATTGCAATATTGGTAATTTTCAACAAACCACTAGAATTTCTTAAACAAAATTTAATTTCTAACAAATAAAAATATATACCATGTAAAAAATACTTTAATGATATTCTAATGTTATAAATGTTTTTCATTATCCAACTAAGTTTTTTTAACCATGTGTTGCAATATCAATTTTTAATGTATCATTTAAAATTAAAATTGAATATATCTTTACAAAATTTTAAAACTATATATTTATTAAATTATTATAATGAAACTAATATTTGTAGGACTACTATTGTAAATATATCTCTTCACCCATTAGAAATTTATTAATTAATTACACAATTGATTGTGGTAATTTAATTGATTATGTTTTTCTTTGTTTTTAATTGTGTATTATGTTTTTGTGGTAATTTATTAATAATGGTAATTTATCAATTATATTTACAATCAAATTAATTGTGGTAATTATGTATTAATAAATTACCATAATTAATTTATTAATAATCAAATTAATTGTGTTTTTAATTTAAAAAAATTAATAAATTACACAATTAATAGATAAATATTATTTGAAAAAAAAGTAAAGCCAAAAGGTAAAAAAAAAAAATACACAATCAATTTAATATATATCTATTTAAAATGGTGAAAATCAAAAGATAAAAAAAATCAATTATCATAAATACATGTTATTTTTATTAAAATCGAAAAAAATTAAAAGGTAAATAAAGCTTAAAAAACATGGTTAGAGATCACAATTAATCAAATTTCAAATAAGTGAATATTTTCTTCAATACTATAAAACCATAAGACAATAAAACCCAAAAGGCGCAATCAATGATCATAATTAATAGCTAAATATTATTTTTAAAATAAAAAAATTGAAAAGATAAATAAAGCAAAAAATACATAATTAATTATTACAATTAATAGATAAATATTATTTTTAAAACTTAAAAAACGAAAAGGTAAAGAAAGCTAAAAAAACCAATTATTACAATTATTTATTAAAATTTAATTGCTATATATTGTCTAATTAATTTTATGGCCATTAATGAACATATTTATTGATAACTTCATTAATTTAAGATATGTTTTTAAAAGTATAAGTAATTTGCTTGTCTCTTAAAATTTTAAAAATTTTATTTTGTGGAATAAGTTATTTGAATTTTTATGCCATATTAAAATATTAAAGAAGTTCTGTTATAACAAATATTTAATTAAAATTTCTATATATTCTAATTTTATCCTCTAATAATTCATAAAATTATAATAAGAATTATTTTTTTACATTTATTATTGTTTTAATTGGATAATCAAATTTAATAATTTTTTATTTGGTTAATTTATTTACAAATAATTATAAGTGCTCTTTAGCTTCTACTATTTATTTTTTTCACTTTAAAACTTTTTATGGGATTTGATAAAGTTGAGTCTCACATTTTGTTAATTAAAATAAAAAATATTTTATCTAAGTTTTAAAACTAATTATTTAGTAACATGTCTTTTTAGCATTAAAATTGCAAATTAATCAATATGATTTACAAGATCAATTTTTATGTAAGGTGTAGTGAATTTTTATTTTGAATAAATTTTTAGATGCACTTATATTAAAACTTAGAAACATGTTATTTTCTTAATGTTTGTGTGTTCTTGTTTCATGTAGAAGATGTAATTTGATTAAAAATTTCATAAATAACATTTAGATTAAATTTTAATAGAGCAAAATCACTTAAATGTAATTAATATAAACCAATTTAAATAATTTTAATCCTACTATTTTTATAATGAATTTCAACTGCAATATGATTAGATTCAACTCCTCAAAAGTAAATTTTTTACAAAATATAAACTTTAATGCAATTATAAATTGTAAGAATTTATAATGCATCTTATTATTCAAATTAACAAGATAGCATACGAACACATGATATTTTCATTAACATTCTTCACAATTAATTTCAAATTTGTATTTCTCAATATATAGTTCGTACCTTTTGAAATAGTAATAAGATATTCTTTTCTCTTTAAATAAATAAAACATGTCGTTTATTTAAAAAATAAAATTTAAATAGAATTAATATGTTATACAAAAAATATTTTTTAATTCATCAAATAAATAAAAAATAATAAAACTAACATTTGTATTCAAATTGTTATGACAAAGGAAACAATTTAATCCATCTTTCTATTAAGATTTACATATTTATATTTAAAATTCAAGTACAATTGTTTTCATCTTATATTGCATTATCATACATAACCAAAACTCTTTTCATTAATTTAAAATGCAAGTTCAATTTTGTTTGAAATCATATAATATTATTATATTAATAATTAATATAAAATTAAAAAAATATATTTTTAAAATTTTAATAATAAACATGACTAAATGGATATTTCGGATCAATCAAAATTTTCAAGGTGTTCATTAAATGAGCTTAGTTTTTATATAATTTTTCTTAGATATCTCAATAAAAAAAGAAGTTATCTACATATTTTATAATTATTGTGGTGGAATTAACAATTCAGTCTCTAACAAGAAACCTGAATTAAAAAAAAAATTATTATTTTCCTCTAAAAGTGTATCTTGATAAAAGGAAGAAAAAACATGGAAATATACTTTCTCTGGATTATATAAGTTTATATTAAAAGATAATAAGGATCAGTAGAAAAAAAAAACATAACTGAAACTGCAGCAATATGTTTGAACTTACAGAAATTAATCATTGTTTTGATCCTAATAATGTCATAATTTTAACACTGAATGGAAGATCCCAGTGACAGGATAATCATTGAAAATACAGCAGCTAACAAGGTAACAGATGATTGAATACTGGCCTCGTCCTTCTTGAAAATACAGTAAATTTATACATGTGTTTCATTAAGAACCCAACCGGTGAATGGAAAAGAGAGGCGTTTAATATTTATATCGTGAGCATGACTGAACCTGAGAAACTCAGACCTCAAATACAAAGAAAAAAACTAACAATTTCTGGTTCAGCCAAAAAAATCCTGATTTGGGTCGGCTGCGGGGTGTTATAGTCATTGATTTTAGCCTTTCTAGGTCTAAGCCCGATTCAGTGGACTATACAGAATAGACCAATGGCCATCATGTATGTTTCGGGTCATCAGCATGAGAACGCAAGATACTAAATTGGATTCTCACCCCAAAAAATTTAGTATGCTCGGGCATAAGCCAGTTTTTACTGATAATTTATATATGAAATGAAAATTCTGAGACTTGTAGCTCGTTCTTCAGGTATCAAAGAACATAGAATTATGCATAAAGAATGTCAAAATTATCCATAATCTTTCAATTTCTTCCATTAGATGAAATCAAATATAGCCTATTTGGCATGTCCCTAATTCCCAACTATCTTAAGGCGCACATATTTGCACTAGTGATTTGTGATACACTATGTGGACTCAAATCAAAAAAAAAAAACTAGACTGAAATTTCACTCAATGTTCCAAATCTTCAACCAACTCGCAAATGTTGTAGTTGGGACGGGTAAGCCTCAATTATTTTCATCAGTGTTGGATGGACCAGAAGTCTGCATTCTGAGCATCTCTAATTGCATCTCCAATTCAAAGTTCTTTTGCCTTTCATGCTCCAACTCCAACCTCAACTTCTCAATCAACTGCACCAATTGATCTTCCCTGTTGATCACTTCCCCTCCAAGCAGGCTAATCATATATGTCACCTTCTGCATTTGATCATCCAAACTCTTTTTCAATGTTCAGGTAACCCAACTACTGTTTCTGCATTAAAAGTACTGTCAACTCCAGACTCATTCCCTGCAATTCGCTCAATGCCAGACTCTTCTTCACCATGAGAACCATCATTTCCCCCCTCCCCAACACCCCCTGGTGAACTAATCAAACTTGACTCAGCCTCTGGTAAATTCAAATTTGATCCCCCAGGATTACCCGATCCATCCGAGTCACCTGCCTTTACTGGAATGATCGTTTCGCCACCAAAACGAACCTGTTTCCCAATTGGATCGTCTTTGGACTCGCTGGTGAATACAGGGTCAAGCTCGAACCCATCTTCATTGAAGTTCCACCCACTAATCCTTCTATGTTTAACAAGCTGAGACCCTGATTCCCCATCAACATCTTCATAATCTACTCCAACATCAACACCCTCCCTAAGAATCTTGCTTACCCTGAACCGCTCTTCAACACTGGGCAATCCATGCAACACATGCTCGACAAGAAAATCCAAACCTTTGCAACTCTTAAAAAAGGAATGTTTCAAAAGCTTCTCTGCTGAGGGTCGCTTCCCAGGATCTTGATCAAGACAAGAAGCAACCATATCTTTAAAAGCCTTTGAAAAGTTTTTGGTCTTACCTTTCTTGCTATTATTTTCATAATCAGGAAATCTAAACCGCTTGGTAATCTTCATGATCAAAGACTTTGAAGGAGGTAGATGCGATAAAGGAGGCCTTCCATGGGCTAATTCTAGCGCGGTTATACCAAAAGACCATATATCAGCCTTAAAACTATACCCTGTATGTGAGTGTATCACCTCTGGTGCCATCCAATATGGGGTTCCCGACTCATCAGTAATAACCAACGGTGATGAAGATGTCGATGAACACGATTCGTGACCTGAACTCGACTCATAAGTCGAAGCTGAAAACCCAAAATCCGCAAGCTTAACACACCCAATCGAGTCCATCAAAATATTGCCAGCCTTTATATCTCTATGCAAATGCCCTTGGTTGTGAAGATATGACAATGCATTGAGGGTTTCTTTGAGAACAATGGCAATGCATTGCTCTGATTAACCGTCGGGGAAAGAAGATGAGATTATGGATTGTAAAGAACCGCCAGACATAAATGGCATCACCACCCAGAGACGTCTGTCAACGGTGAAGGAGCAATGAGCATTGAGGATGTTGTGGTGTGAAAGAAGTGACATGTTGTTGCTTTCACGTCGAATGTTGTCGAAATCAGCCTTGGACTGATCAAGATCAATGGCTTTGATGGCAACAACAATTGAATTCATGGGAACACATTCGGCTTTGTAAACTACGGCACTAACACCAGCCCCGATTTCATCAATAATCTTGTAAGACTCCGAATCTAATGGAAATTGAAGCTTGGGATGACCTTCTTCTTCACAGGCCATGAGGTTCTTTGGATCTTTTCCCTTCTTTTTTGAGTGAAAGGCTTTGAGAATTCTTGATGTTGTTGTTGTTTGGGATACGGTTTTCTTGCAGGATTCTTGAAGAATAAAGAAAGACGAGAGAAAGAGAAAGGAAAAAATGGGGTTTTAGGCGGTTTTCTTGTGAGGTTTGAAAAGGAATGACTTTGTTATAGCTAGCAATGATTTATATATCCTCGAGAGGGTAAAGAAATGCATGTGAATTTAGATTTATAGCTGCTTCACCTAAGAGAAAGAGAGTGAAATTCAGGCTTCCGGCATTCAATACAATACAAAGGAGCAAAGGCCGAAGGCCATAGCCCAAAGGCGATGGGATTTTGGTTGTTTTGGGTAATCTGTGTATTAGCCTAGCAGAGCAGGAGGCATTTTGTAGTTTACAAGAATGGGTCTCGCGCTACATTGTAGTTTTCTTTTTTTTAATTAAAAATTATAAAAATTGTAATTTATTATAAATAAATTATTCAATTACAAATAATTTATTAAAAATATTATAAAATATTTCGTCGATTCAAATTTAAGGAAATTAGTTTTTTATTTAATATCATCATAAATTTCTTTAAAATTTATTCTTTGAAAATTTTAATCTCTATTTTTATATTCTATATTGACATGTGTAAAAGAATGTGGAAGGTTTTGTGAGTAAAATAAATTTTTTATTTTAATCATATATATTTTCATCTATTATTCGTTATTTACCATATTTCATTTTTATGAATTTTGTGACTTTAAATTTGTTTCATTTATTTTTATTTATTATTTATGAATTTAATTAATTTTCATATTGAAAAATTTAAGACTTTTTTAATATTTTGGTAGAGTTAATAAAAATTTATTAAACTTAAAAATTTATTTATGAATTTATTTAATTCTAATTTTAAAAATTCCCAAGACTTCATTAATACTTAGATGAATTTTATAAATTTCTCATGACTTTAAATTTTTTTAAAAAAATTTACTTTGTGTTCTACATAAAATTGAACTACTTTTAATAAAATTAGCATGCATTCATTTAGTCAAATAGGACCCTTTGAAAGATCTCACCTATAAAAAATGGCGGATAAATTCTTTATTTCTATTGAAAATTTTTATCCTCACCAACAAAATTAAACAAAAACATTTTTATGAAAAAGTGATAAAATTAATCCCATTGAGCCTCACTACATTTCCATACAAATAAAATTAAAATTCAAATCTTAAAATTAAAAGCCTAATAAATATCGAGCCTATAATAAACTTGGGTAACTGTCAACATTTGAATTTCTTAGGCATTTTTTAATCTATTGTAGTATAAATTAGATAAATCTTACCTATTGTTAAAGAATAAGGTAATTTCCATCTTTTAGTTACGAGGATAATTCAACATAAATTTGTTAATTTAAAGAACAGACAATTTGTTCTAAACTTTTTAATTTCAAAAGACAAGTATGTTTTTCCATTAGTCATCCATTAACTATTTCATTAAAAACCTCATTTAAAAAATCATTTTATCTTTGAAAAGCAGTCAATATTCTCAAATTTTTGCATAAAGTAATATTTTATAACAATAAATTATTTTTATTTTTCCCAAAATATATCAAATCTACTAATAATTTTTTTAAAAATGCAACATATACAAAAACAATTACAATTATAAGTATGTTAATATGTAAATATAAATAACAAAAAGAATATATTAAGCATTTATATTTTTTTGAATGTTTTTAAAAAAAAGCATAAAAGATATAATATGAAAAAATTTGGTTGAAAAAAAAAAGAAAAAGATCACAATTAAATATTTGTTAATTTGGTTTTAATTACTACACTGCTCATATATATGTTAAATTTAGATCTACATATTTGTGAAAATATAGTAATAATAAATTAGTCATTTTAAATTAAAAATTATTTATAATAAGTAAACCTAAGTTAAAGAGTTGTGATGTTTAAATATAAATAATAATTATTATTGTATATCCAATAGATATATAGAATAAAAAATAAGATATATAAATACAATAAATAATATAAATACAAGACTTTTTTTCGTTTTCATGGGTTATGCCCATCTAATCTATACTATATATAAAAGTTGTCCCTAATCTATATTGAAGGGAGACCTAAGCAATGAAAAATAGAAAAATTGTCTTTTGCTTCATGACCTAGTGGTCACGTAAGTCTTTAAGAAGATATAATGACTTAGCTTTGAATGAAGTCTCCCCTTCCTACAGGGCTTTACCCTCTATTGAAAAAAAAAAAAAGAAAAATTGAATGGTAACTATTGGAAAATGCTTTCTTTATAAGCTTCTTTGAAACTGAAGCTATCACATTTTTACTTTCCATCGGTGCCAATGGTGTATGTGGTTTTATGTGTGATACTTCTACCTTCATCTATCACTACCCGATCAATTGTCTCAACCGCCTCACATATTTAATGGCTTCAATTCCTATTGGCGAAGTGTTACGGGATGTTTTTTTCTCTAGTAGGTGTCTATACACTCGCTCGTTGCCTATAAAAAGGTGTTGGGCCTGAAGTAATAAATACAACAACATAGAAGTAATATATCGTAATAACCCACAGTAATAGACAACAATCAACAATTAACAACGCAGAAAAAATAAAGCACACTAAGATTTACGTGAAAAACTCTCCAGTGTAGAGAAAAAAATCACGGATCACTAAAAAAATCTTCACTATCAAATAATGGATATGCAATATTCTTCTCTAGCTAAAACTAGAACTAATCAACAACTAGAGAGAGACAATTGAAGAAATTTCACCAAATAGGTGACTCAGAAAATACACCTTGGATTTGTTTCTAGAGAGCTTCGAACCCGATCTTCACCATTCAAAATATAGAATTTTGAATCATAAACAAGCTAACAAAGTTTCAGCTTAATCAGACAACGGATTGACTTCTATTCAACCAATTCTCACTTCTTTTTTTTCTCTTTACTTTTCTTGGCTTTTCTTCATTTCTCTTCTTGGTTTTTGATATCACCTTAAAATAATCCTACCTCTTTTTATTAAGTATCAAAGGCTCTTTGTAAAAAGAAAGATCAAAGCCTATGGCCTTTAATTAGCCCAAAACCAATTACATGGGGCTGGACCCCATTTTTTTAACAATCTCCTCCTCTAGCTCCATTAGAAGGAGATTCATCACCATAGCAATTTCATTTAGAACTTACCTTGGCCAAGGAACTCATTCTGATTAAGTTATTACAGAGCTCAAGCTTCTTCTTGGGAAGTGTTTTAGTTAACATTTCTGTTATATTTTCATTAGTATGAACTTTTTTCAATAGTATCTGCTGTTCTTCAATCACTGAACGTAACCAATGATATCTAACATCAATGTGTTTTGTTCTAGCATGGTACATGGTATTTTTACTCAAATTTAAAGTATTCTGGCTATCGTAAAATACCACATACTCTTTCTAATTCAACCTTAATTCAAGAAGAAAATATTTCATCCAAAGCATTTCTTTACCTATTTTGGTTGCTACAATATACTCAACCTCTGTATTTGATAAAGCAACACACTTCTGTAACTTAGACTACCAAGACACAGCTTTTTCTGTAAAAATGAACAAATATCCTGAAGTAGATTTTTTACTATTAAGATCACCTATCATGTTAGCATCAATAAACTCTTCTAGAACTGATTGTGAAACTCAATAACTCAAGCACATTTTTTAGGTTCCCCTCAAATATCTAAAAATTTATTTCACTGCTTCCCAATGAACCTTTCTCAGATTAGAAAGAAATCTGTTCACTACACCAACTGCATGAGTAATGTCAGGCTATGTACTAATCATAAGATACATTAAAGAATTGACTGTAAAAGAATAAGAAATACTAGACATAACTAGTTGCTCTTTCTTAGACACCGAACAAGATTTTTTACTCAATTGAAAATAGTTGATAAGTGAACTACTAACTAATTTAGCATGTTACATGTTGAATCTACTGAGCACTTGCTCAACATACTTTTCTTGTGATAACCATATCTTTTTAGCTCTTCTATCCTAAATAATGTCCATACTGAGAATCTGCTTTGCTGGACCTAAATCTTTTATGTCAAAAGACTTAGACAATTATTTTTTCAACTTGCAAACCATACTAGCATCTTGTCCCACAATCAACATATCATCAACATATAATAAAAAAATGATGAAGTTATCATCAAAAAAATTTTTGACATACATATAAAGATCTGCTGCCGTTCTTTTATAGCTGTGACTCACCATAAAAGAATCTAACTTCTTGTACCACTATCGTAGAACTTGTTTCAAGCCATATAAGCTTTTCTTCAATTTGTAAACTAAGTGCTTTTTATTGTTCACTTCAAAGCCCTCAGGCTAATTCATATAAATGTCCTCCTGCAAGTCACCATGTAAGAATGCAGTTTTAACATTAAATTACTCAAGCTTAATATTCAAACTAGCTGCTAATCCCAGTACCACTCGAATGGAACTTATCATCATAACTGGAGCAAAGATATCATCAAAATCGATATCTAGTTTTTGAGAAAAACTTTTTACCACCAAACGAGCTTTGTACCTCATTAGTTTGTCACCATCCTTTTTTAACTTGAACAACTATTTATTCTTTAACGACCTCTTTTCTTTTGGAAGTTTAACAAGATTATAAGTACAATTTTTTCATAATGACTCAATCTTTTCTTTCATTGCTTTTAACTAGTGTTCTCTATCCAGAGTAGCTTGCACATCTTGAAAGCTCTCTGGCTCTCCCTTAATAGTAATTAAAATAAAATCTGAACTTAGATACCTAATAGATAGCCTACATTCTGTAGTAGATCTCTTAGGCTGAGACTCTATATCACATGATGTCAAAGGTAGCTTCTCCTACTCAATACTCTCAGGTAGAGAGGATTGCTCTCCTCGTTTAAAATAGATTGCATCTGGCTTATCACTAAATGTGGCTGACTTATTCATATCTCCAAGTTCTATTTTTTACTCATTTTCATTATCTATGACTTTTTCCTATGGAACCCTTGTCGGTGTTAAGACATCACACTAAAAAATAATCCGTATAGTCTTCTTATTTTTTTCAAGGTTTACTCTAGTTTATTTTCATGAAAGATCACATTTTTACTTTTGACTGTTTTTATCTTCACTGGATCCCATACCCTGTAGCCAAATTCCTTATCACTATATCCTACAAACATACATTCTGTAGCTTTACTGTCAAGCTTTGACCCATGTTTTTTCGGCATATGCATGAATGCTTTACACCCGAAAATTTTCAAATGAGAGTATGAAGCATATTTTTCTGTCTACACTCTTTTTGAAATGTTAAAGCCCAAATAAGTTGATTGTGATTTGTTAAGCAAATAACAAGCTATGTTGATTGATTCACCCCATAATGGCTTTGATAATTTTATCATCCTCAACATACATCTGACTTTTTTTATAATGGTGCAATTCATCCTTTCAACTACATCATTATGCTATGGTGTTCTAAGTTTTGTCATCTCATGCCTGATCTCATGCTTTAAATAGTACTTTTCAAAGTCTTTATATGTGTATTCCATAGCATTATCAATCCGTATACACTTTAAGGACAACTCTGTCATCCTTTCCACTATAGCATAAATTTTTTGAAAATACTATAGTACCTAACTTTTGTATTTCAATATATACACCCAAGTCTTACGTGAAGCATCATTAATAAAAGTAATAAAATACCTACTACCACCTAATGACTTAACCTCAATGGGACCACATACATTAGAATAAATCAATTCCAATCTATTTTGTTTTGAGAACTCTTATGAAAAGAAACTCTATGACGCTTACCAAACAAATAATGATCACATGAATCAAGAGATATACCTTTGGTCAAGGGAATGAAAGACTGCCTTACCAAAACCTATAACCCCTTCTAACTCATGTGTGCCAGCCTTTTATGCCACAAGTTTGTTGAAGCATCATCCTCAACGACACTTACTTGGTTGCCATTATCCATGTCTTATACATTATGCAGCATAGTTTTCTCTTTGCAACTACCATAGATCCTTTGAGAAGCTTTCACTGTCCATTCTTTAATTGGCTCTTATATCCCTTTTTATCAAGGTTATTAATAGCAAGCAAGTTCATTCTTATATCCAAAATACGTTTGACATCCCTCAAAATCAATATACAGCCTGTACTAGTTTGTATAATAATATCACCAATCTCAACAATCTATGACACTCTTGTTTTCCATCTTGGTGCAATCAAATTCTTCTGCTTTGTAAGTTATAAACAACTCTTTTTTAAGAATACAATGATATATTGCTCCTATGTCAACTATCCACTCAATGTCGGGATCACCAACCTGATTACAATCATCATGTGTACAAATCAAAGTAATTGAATCATTATTTGAATTCACTACTGCAACATTATTATCATCTAAACTCTTATTGTTCTTATCTTTTTGCTCTTGCTTTAAGATTTTATAATGTCATTTTATACAACCTGTTTTACCACAATAGAAACACTTCACTTTATCTTTGAATTTGGATCTATAATTAGACTTATACGATCTTTTGAGTTTTAACCTCATCGATGTTTCTATCCCTGTTCTCTGTGACCAGAGCTTGATTCACAGGGTCTATATCTTTTCGTATTGTTTCTTCATTAAATATACTGTCTTTACCATTTCTAATGTCACCATATAATTATGAGCTGAATTAAAAACAGTCACAACTAGAGTATTTCAGTTGTTTAGCAATGAATACAAAAGAAACAACGTCTTTATTTCATCATCCATCTTACGCTCTATAGTAGTCATTCGATTAAGTATATCTTGAAAATCACTCAAGTACTCTATAATCGATCGTCCATCATTGTACTATAAAGTTACAAACTTTTCAACAAGTATAACTTTATTCATACCTGTTTTTCTCTCATACAATACTACCAATTTTTTTCAAACAATGTGGGTATCTACTTCCTGCGCTAGATGATAGAACACGTTGATATCAACCTATTTTTTTATTGTAGCCATTATTTTTCTGCCTAACTTCTTTCAGCTTTCATCTTCATATCTACTGGTTTAACCGAATCACCCAATACCAGTTCATACAAATCTTTATAGTATAGATGATCCTCTATCATAGGCTTCCAAATCGAATAATTTGATGCTGTCAATTTTATTATACTGTATCACCTTTCATGATATCAAACAAAATTTACTTCTATCTAGGTTACTTTTGTATCGATTTTTCAAAATAAATCCTCGCTCTGATATCACTTGTTAGGCATGAAGCAATAAACACAATAACGTAGAAGCAATATATCGTAATAACCTACAATAATAGACAACAATCAACAATTAACAACGCAGGAAAAATAAAGCACACCAAGTTTTACATGAAAAACCCTTCAATATAGAGGAAAAAATCACGGACCACCAGAAAAATCTCTACTATTAAATAATGGATATACAATATTCTTCTCCAGTTAAAACTAGAGCTAATCAACAACTAGAGAGAGACAATTGAAGAAATCTCACCAAATAAGTGACTCAACAAATACACTTTAAATTTGTTTCTAGAGAGCTTCAAACCTGATCTTTACCATTCAGAATGTAGAACTCTGAATCATAAACTTGCTGACAAAGTTTTAGCTTAATCAGATCACGGATTGACTTCCGTTCAACCAACTTTCCTTCTCATTTTTCTCTCTACTTTTCCTGGCTTTTCTTCTTTTTTCTTCTTAATTTTTGACACCACCTTAAAACAACCCCACCTCTTTTTATTAAGTAGCTAGGGCTCTATGTAAAAAAAAAGATCAAAGACCATGACTTTTGATTGACCCAAAACCAATTACATGGGGCTTGACCCATTTTCTTAACAAAAGGTTATCATTTTCAGCATTCCGGTGCCTTTTCCCTTACTTGCAGGTAACAAATTTCTTCTTCCTATCATGTTTTAACCGTTTCCTTTAGGTAAAGGGACCGATTATATTTTTAGAGGATATTTTCATGGAGGGTTTTGATTTTGGTGTGACACAGCTTGAAACTGGGTTCATCGAGAAAGCGGAGGAGCTTAAATCCAAGGGTGTTGATAAGATTATTTACATCAGTACTAATTTTTTATTTTTCTTTTTTTCGTATTTTTTTTTATAAAATTTTACTTTAATTGCATTGTGAGTTGTGAATTGATGGAAGCTATTAGTTTTATGTTTGATTTTTTTTTTTATACATGTTGCTTTGTAGGTTTTGAGCTGATGTTATTGTGGTCAGTATTGTTTTTGATGGTTGTGGCTCTAATTTTGTCAATGTGGTAGTCAATTTTGCGTTTATTGGTTGTGGTTGTAGCTTTTTTTTATAATTTGTTTTTTTTTTTGAAATGATTTAAACATTATGATGAAAAATGAAGTATGAATGGTTGATACTTGAATTTATATTGGAAGTTTAACAATTTCATTCTTAAACGAGTCTTGTGTGGTTTTTTTTGTTACGTAGATAGGCAATCATAAAAAAAACTATACAATTGGCCTTATAGTAAGCATAATTGAACTTGAGGTGCCGTAATGATTATTGTGTTAGGAAAATGGGGTCTAGTCTCATGTAAGTGGTTTTGGACCAAGTAAAGGCCATGAGCCTTGATCTTTCATTTTATATAGAGCCCTAGCTACTTAATAAAAATGAGATGAGGTTGTTTTAAGTGTGTGTCAAAAACAAGTAGAGAAAGAAAAAAGCTAGGAAAAATAGAAAGAAAAAAAAAGGGAGAGTTGGTTGAACAAAAGTCGATCCATGGTCTGATTGAGTTGAAACCTTGTCAAGAAGTTTATGATTCAGAGTTCTACATTCTGAATGATGAAGATCGAGTTTGAAGCTGTCTAGAACAAATCCCAGGGTGTATTTATTGAGTCACTTATTTGGTAAAATTTCTCCAATTATTTTCTCTAGTTGTTGATTAGTTTAGTTTTAGCTAGAGAAGAACTTTGTATACCTATTATTTGATAGTGAAGATTTTTTTGATGGTCCGTGGTATTTTTCCTTTACACTGAAGGGTTTTTCACGTAAATCTTAGTGTGCTTTATTTTTTTTATATTTTTTTATTATTAATTGTTGTCTATTACTTCTGTATATTATAATTATTACTTAGGGGCAACAAGTGGGTATCAGAGTGAGGGTTATTTTAAAACCATCGATACAAAAGTAACTCAGGATAGAAGTAAATTTTATTTGAGATCATGGAGGGTGATACAGGTTCCATGATAAATTGACAGCATCGAATTATTCAATTTGAAAGCTTATGATAGAGGATCCATCTATACTGTAAAGATTTATGTAAGCCAGTATGGGTGATTCAACTAAACCAACAAATATGAAAGATGAAAGTTGAAATAAGCTAGGTAGAAAGACGTTGGCTATAATCAAAAAATGGGTTGATATTAGCATGTTCCATCATGTAGCACAAGAGTCAGATGCTCACATTGTTTAAAAAAAATTGGCAGCATTGTATGAGAGAAAAATATGTATGAATAAGGTTATGCTTGTTAAAAAATTTACAACTTTACAGTACAAGGATGGACAATCTGTTACAGAGCATTTGAGTGATTTTTAAGATATATTTAATCGGATGACTATTATGGAGCTTAAGATGGATGATGAAATGAAAATATTATTTTTTTTAGGTTTATTGTCAGACAGCTGGAATACTCTAGTTGTGACTGTTCTTAATTCAGCTCATGATTATAAGGTGACATCAGAGATGGTAAAGGATAATATGCTTAATGAAGAATAAGATGAAAAGATGTAGACCTTGAGAATCAAGCTCTTGTCACAGAGAACAGGGGTAAAAACATCGACAGATATCAGGACTCAAAAGGTTCATGGTAAAGTCTAAACATAGATCCCAAGGTTCCTAAGGTAAGTGAAGTGTTTTCTGTTGTAGTTAAGGCAGGTCATAAAATGAAACTGTAAAATCTTGAAAGCACAGAGCAAAAAAATACAGAACCGTAAGAGTTCAGATGAATGGTAATCTTGCAGCAGTGAATTTAGATAGTGATTCAGTTACTTTGATTTGTACACATGGTGATTGTAATCATGTTAGTGATCCGGTATTGAAGTGGATAGTTGACACAGGAGTAAATATCATTGTGTTCCTAAGAGAGAGTTGTTTACAACTTACAAAGTAGGAGACTTTGGTTGTACCAAGATGAGAAACAAGAGTGTGTCATAGATTATTGAGATTAGTGATATTGTTGTACAAACTAGTATAGGCTGCATGTTAACTTTGAGGATGTCAGACAAATATTCTAGATATGAAGAATGAACTTGCTTGCTATTAATGTCTTTGATAAGAAGGGATATGAAAGCCGATAAAAGAATGGATAGTGAAAGCTTCTCAAAGGATTTATGATAGTTGTAAGGAGAAAACTATGCTGCAACCAATGTAATAGACATGGATGCAATTGAACAGTAATCGGGTAAATATCGTTGAAATGATGCTTCAGCAAACTTGTGGCACAAGAGGTTGGCACACATGAGTGAAAAGGGGTTACAGATTTTAGTAAGGCAGTCTCTTATTCCTTGACCAAAGTATGTCCTCTCGATTCATGTGATTATTGTTTGGTTTGATAAGCATCATGAGTTTTTTTTCGTAAAAGTTTTCAGAGAAAAGAAAATGGATTGGAATTAATTTATTTGACGTATGTGATCCCATTGAGGCTGAGTCATTAGGTGGTAGCAGATATTTTGTTACTTTTATCGATGATGCTTCACGTAAGACTTGGGTGTATATGTTGAAATACAAAAGTCAGATACTACAGTATTTTTAAAAATTTCATGCCATGGTTGAAAGGATGATAGGGTTACCCTTAAAGTGTATTTGAACTGATAATAATGGGAAATACACATCTAAAGGCTTTGAAGAATATTGTTCAAAGCATGGGATTAGGCATGAGATGATAGAACTTGAAACACCGCAGTATAATAGTATAGTTAAAAGAATGAATCGTACCATTATAAAAAAAGTCAGATGTATATTGAGGATGATAAAATTATCAAAAGCCATTATGGGGTGAAGCAGTTAACACGGCTTGTTATTTACTTAACATATCACCATTAGTTTTTTTTGGGCTTTGACATTCCAGAAAGAGTGAGAACAGAAAAAGATACTTCATACTCTCACTTGAAAATTTTTGGATGTAAAACATTCATACATATATCGAAGAGTAGAGATCAAAGCTTGACAGTAAAGCCACACAGTGTGTGTTTGTAGGATATGGTGATGAAAATTTGGTTACAGGGTATGAGATCCAGTAAAGAAAAAGACAATCAGAAGTAGAGATGTGATCTTTCATGAAAAAAAAAATCATAGCAGACTTGAAAAAAAATTAAAAGACTACATGGGTTACTGTTAAGTGTGATGTTTCAACACCGATAGGAATTTCATAGGAAAGAGCCACAGATGATGGAAATGAGCAAGAAACAGAACTTGGGAACATGAATGAGCCAGCCACAATTGGTGATGAGCCAAATACAATTAGTTTTTAGTAGGGGGAGTAATTCTTTCTACCTGAGAGTGTTGAGCAGGGGGAGCTATCTTTGTCATCATGATGTAGAGTCTCAGCCTAAGAGATTTACTAGAGAGTGTAAGCCATCTACTAGGTATCTAAGTTTAGATTTTATTTTAGTTACCAGTGAAAAGGAGCTAGAAAGCTTCCAAGATGTGCAGACTACTCCGGATAGAGAGCACTGGTTAAAAGTAATGAAAAAAGAGATGGGGTCATTACGAAAAAATGGTACTTATGATCTTGTTAAACTTTTAATAGGGAAGAGGCCACTAAAGAATAAATAGGTGTTCAAGTTGAAAAAGGATGGTGAAAACTAGTGAGGTACAAAGCTCGATTTGTAGAAAAAGGTTTTTCTCAAAAACTAAACATCGATTTTGATGGGATTTTTGCTTCAGTTGTAAAGATGAGTTCTATTCGAGTGGTACTGGGATTAATAATTAGTTTAAATCTTGAGCTTGAGCAACTTGATGTTAAAACTGCATTTTTGCATGGTGATTTACATGAGGACATTTATATGAATCAGCCTGAGGGTTTTGAAGTGAAAAGGAAAGAGCACTTAGTTTGTAAATTGAAAAAAAAGCTTGTATGGCTTGAAACAAGCTCCGCGATAATGGTACAAGAAGTTTGATTTATTTTATGGTGAGTCATAACTATAAAAGAACAACAGTGGATTCTTGTGTGTATGTTAAACAATTTTCTAATGGTAACTTCATTTTTCTATTATTATATATTGATGATATGTTGATTGTAGGATAAGATGCTAGTATGGTTTGCAGGTTGAAAGAATAATTGTCTAAGTCCTTTGATATCAAAGATTTAGGTCCAGTAAAGTAGATTTTTGGTATGGACATCATCCGAGATAAGAGAGCTGAAAAGCTATGGTTGTCACAGAGAAAGTATGTTGAACGAGTGTTTGGTAGATTCAACATACAACATGCTAAATCAGTTAGCAGTCCACTTACCAACCATTTTCATCTAAGTAAGAAATCTTGTTCAGTGTCTAAGGAAGAGCAACTAGCTATGTCTAGTATTCCTTATTCTTTTGCAGTCAATTTTTTAATGTATCTTATGGTTTATACAAGGCCTGACATTGCTCATGCAGTTAGTGTAGTGAGTAGATTTCTTTCTAATCCGAAAAAGATTCACTGAGAAACAATAAAATAGATTTTAGATATTTGAAGGGTACCTAAAAAATGTGCTTGACTTATGAAGTTTCACAATCAGTTCTAGAAAGGTTTACGGATGCTGACATGTTAGGCGATCTTGATGGTAAGAAATCTACTTCAGGGTATTTGTTCACTTTTACAGGGGGAGCTGTATCTTGGCAATCTAAATTGCAGAAGTGCATTGCTTTGTCAACTACAGAGGCTGAGTATATTGTAGCAACCGAAGCATGTAAAGAAATGCTTTGGATGAAACATTTTCTTCTTGAATTTTGGTTGAATCAGAAAGAGTATGTGATATTTTGTGATAGCCAGAGTGCTTTAGATTTGAGTAAGAATGCCATGTACCATGTTAGAACAAAGCACATTAATGTTAGATATCATTGGTTACGTTTAGTGATTGAAGAACAACAGATGCTGTTGAAAAAAGTCCATACTGATAAGAATGTAGCAGATATGTTGACTAAGATACTTTTCAGGGAAAAGCTTGAGCTTTGCAGTAACTTGGCCGGAATGAGTTCCCTAACCAAGGTAAGTTCAAAATGAAACTGTTATGGTGATGAATCTCTTCCTAATGGGGCTAGAGGGGGAAATTGTTAGGAAAATGGGATCCAGCCCCATGTAAGTGGTTTTGGACCAAGTAAAGGCCATAGGCCTTAATCTTTCATTTTACCCAGAGCCCTAGTTACTTAATGAAAAATAGGTGGAATTGTTTTAAGTGTGTGTCGAAAACCACGTAGAGAAAGAAAAAAAGCCAGAAAAAGCAGAGAGAAAAGGGAAAAGGGAGAGTTGGTTGAACGGAAGTCAATCCGTGGTCCGATTGAGTTGGAACCTTGTTAGAAGGTTTATGATTCAGAGTTCTACATTCTGAACGGTGAAGATCGGGTTTGAAGCTCTCTTAGAACAAATCAAGGGTGTATTTGTTGAGTCACTTATTTGGTGAGATTTCTCCAATTGTTTCTCTAGTTGTTGATTAGCTCTAGTTTTAGCTAAAGAAGAACTTTGTATACCTATTATTTGATAGTGAAGATTTTTCTGGTGGTCCATGATTTTTTCCCTTTACATTGAAGGATTTTTCACGTAAATCTTGGTGTGCTTTATTTTTCTTGCATTTTTTATTATTGATTGCTGTCTATTGCTTCTGTATTATTGTGATTATTGCTTCAGGCGCAACATATTGAACGGCAAATTTGGACCTTAAATCTACAGAAACGGTGCTTGGAGTGTTCTATGTTCATATTTGAAAAGTAACAATACTTAAGAAAAAAAATATTAAAATTAAGCTATGGTAATGCTGTCCTTTGTCTTACAAAAATGAACTAATATGGCAAGATTTTCTCCAGATTGGATATTCATCACCTGCTTAGACTGGAATCATGGTTGACTTGGTCTCTCTATACCAAAAGTAAAGCATAAATAGCCTTTTATGGCAGTTGCTCTTGTGAATTCATTTCCATCATATTTCACTACTTAATTTTGTTTGCAACCAGGTATAATTCAGTATTTATGACCTTAAAATTTTGTTTCTAATGCTTTATGCCAACTTTTGTTACTGAGCAGCAGGATCATATTAGGTCAAATGTACACATGCCATGAGCAGCTGATAAGCTGGCATGGTTGTTCTTAATATCTAACATGATATCCATTCTTTAAAGAGGAAGCTGAATAACATATAAGTTTCAACTTCATTTAAACTGAATGACCTAGCACTGTTGTGAAAAAGCACAAATGTAATAGGATTCCTATAATTGCTTCTCTTTTTTGTTTATCTCAGGCGTTTGTACGTGAAATTTTCTCTTTTCTTGCTTTGTTCATTGCAGTAATCTTTTTTTGGTTCAATATTGATAATTGGAGCAATGATAGTTGCAGTAATGAGTGGGAGAATAGCATATTACAATGGTCGAAAATGTGTAAGGCTTTCAAAAAACCTATAGCCATATGTATAATTCTACTTCCAAACAGTTTTCATGTCTTTGACTTTCCTATTAATGTTGGTTAATGTTTGAGGCAGACAAAGGCTTTCTAGGAGATATTTTGCATAGTAGGATGGCCTGCGATACTATTTTCAAAAATATTCCATTAATCAATTTGGTTCTACTCCGCCTTGTCAATTGAAAAAATGTTGGCTTGCAATATCTTTAGATGGAAACAAAACCTAATAATTATAATAATAGAAGCATAAAATTTTCCTTTTAGTTGTTAGTTCCAATCTTCAAATAGCACTTTAATACCTTATATTGCCTCAATTCATAGTGATATATGTTAACTGTTTGTCAAAAGGCTGCTTGGTGGCTTGACCTCGGCCGGTTGATTGTATGATATGGGATGGGCCCCCTTTCATATGTGGTAAGTTTTGAGCTTATATGCATCCACATAAACATTTCAAATCTCGTTCCTTTTGGTTTTAGCATGAGGAGAAGTTTTAGCACGAGGTAACCTATATTTACTATTACATTTTTATTAGTCCTGCAGGTCTTTCTCTTCTGGGTATTTGACTAGTCTAATTGATTTTATTCTTAAATTCGAAATCCCAAGTTCTTGGTTGAAAAAAGAAATGTGATTATTCCCAAAAAAAAAAAGCCCTGGCTGTTGGTCTTGGCATCAATGATTAATTGTTAGAAGGGACTAATAAAGCATAATAAAGGAGTTTTTACTTCTTTTGTTACAGGTGGAGTTTTTCTCGATGTGAAAAATTGGCCACCACTTTTCCCAATCATTCATCATGATATTACAATTGAGATACCAAATTATCTACAACGAATGCTATATGTACCTTTCTCCACATTCTTATGTATGTAAGCTTCTTGTCGAATGCATCCTTAGATTTGATTATTCTAGGTTTTTACCTGAACATAAATTTTGAATTGTAAATATCTAAAGAACTACTAAATGAGAACGCAAGATACTAAATTGGATTCTCACCCCAAAAAGTTTAGTATGCTCGGGCATAAGCCAGTTTTTACTGATAATTTATATATGAAATGGAAATTCTGAGACTTGTAACTCGTTCTTCAGGTATCAAAGAACATAGAATTATGCATAAAGAATGTCAAAATTATCCATAATCTTTCAATTTCTTCCATTAGATGAAATCAAATATAGCCTGTTTGGCATGTCCCTAATTCCCAACTATCTTGAGGCGCACATATTTGCACTTGTGATTTGTGATACACTATGTGGACTCAAATCACAAAAAAAAAAACTAGACTGAAATTTCACTCAATGTCCCAAATCTTCAACCAACTCGCAAATGTTGTAGTTGGGACGGGTAAACCTCAATTATTTTCATCAGTGTTGGATGGACCAGAAGTCTGCATTCTGAGAATCTCTAATTGCATCTCCAATTCAAAGTTCTTTTGCCTTTCATGCTCCAACTCCAACCTCAACTTCTCAATCAACTGCACCAATTGATCTTCCCTGTTGATCACTTCCCCTCCAAGCAGGCTAATCATATATGTCACCTTCTGCATTTGATCATCCAAACTCTTTTTCAATGTCATCAGGTAACCCACTACTGTTTCTGCATTAAAAGTACTGTCAACTCCAGACTCATTCCCTGCAATTTGCTCAATGCCAGACTCTTCTTCACAATGAGAACCATCATTTCCCCCCTCCCCAACACCCCCTGGTGAACTAATCAAACTTGACTCAGCCTCTGGTAAGTTCAAATTTGATCCCCCAGGATTACCCGATCCATCCGAGTCACCTGCCTTTACTGGAATGATCGTTTCGCCACCAAAACGAACCTGTTTCCCAATTGGATCGTCTTTGGACTCGCTGGTGAATACAGGTTCAAGCTCGAACCCATCTTCATTGAAGTTCCACCCACTAATCCTTCTATGTTTAACAACCTGAGACCCTGATTCCCCATCAACATCTTCGTAATCTACTCCAACATCAACACCCTCCCTAAGAATCTTGCTTGCCCTGAACCGCTCTTCAACACTGGGCAATCCATGCAACACATGCTCGACAAGAAAATCCAAACCCTTGCAACTCTTAAAAAAGGAATGTTTCAAAAGCTTCTCTGCCGAGGGTCGCTTCCCAGGATCTTGATCAAGACAAGAAGCAACCATATCTTTAAAGGCCTTTGAAAAGTTTTTGGTCTTACCTTTCTTGCTATTATTTTCATAATCAGGAAATCTAAACCGCTTGGTAATCTTCATGATCAAAGACTTTGAAGGAGGTAGATGCGATAAAGGAGGCCTTCCATGGGCTAATTCTAGCGCGGTTATACCAAAAGACCATATATCAGCTTAAAACTATACCCTGTATGTGAGTGTATCACCTCTGGTGCCATCCAATATGGGGTTCCCGACTCATCAGTAAATAACCCACGGTGATGAAGATGTCGATGAACACGATTCGTGACCTGAA